>JARHVA010004864.1:1115000-1192500 GCA_037957365.1 Torreya grandis
AATTTGAATGTAAATTTTAATGTTATAATGGCCACCTTATGGTCTCTATCAATCCCTAGGAATGAATGTTGTAGTCATCCAGATGCATCCCTTAAGAGAAGTTTCTTATCCATAAGAGTACAAACTAGCCAAACTTCTTCCACATACTACTAGAGAATTCAAAGGGGTAGACAAAATATGTTAGCTCATATAATTTTATATTCAAGTCCTCTAATCACCCATTAAATGATTATTACTAGCTCAAGATGAGCAATAAATAACAACTAGTTTTCTCTCATAGCCAAATCCTTCTTAAGGGACTAAAATCTAGTCATTAAGAGGTGTATCTTGTGACTTATTAGACCAATCAATAAACCATATTCAAAAATGAATTAAGATATTAATTTTAATGGTATATTGTTCCCTTTATTTTTATCAATCCCTAATACTGAAAGTTACAGTCGATCACATGCATCCCTTAAGAAAAGCTTCTTGTCCCCAAGTGTTTAAACTAAATGAAGTTCCACCATGCATTATAGGAGAACCATGAGGGTTAGAAATGAGCCATTAGATCTTATAGTTTCATGTTCTATTTGTATAATCACCCCTAGGAGGATTGTTTCTATATCAAGACAAGTGAGACATGGTAACAAGTTTTCTCTCTTAACCAAATCTCTCATAAGAGACTAAAAATTAGTTAATGGGAGGAATATCTTATGACTCATCAAACAAATCAATGAATTATATTCATAAATGTAACCATATGGGGTTTTTAACACTAGATTATACCCCCTTCACTCTCTATCAAGCCTTGAGGCCAAAATTTATAGTTGGAAAGTTACATCCATAAAGAGAATCTTCTCATCTCTAAGTGTACAAAATTAATGATGTTCCTCCGCACATTATAGGATAATCATGAGGTGTAGAGATGATCCATTATATCCTATAGTTACGTGATCGAGTCCTATAGGTACCCCAAAGAGGAGTCTTCTTAGCTGAGGATGAGTAAGGTATGGAAATAAGCTTTTTCTCATAACCAAATATCTCTTAAGGGACTAAAAGTTGGCCAGTGGGAGGCATATCTTGTGAATCATTATCCAAATAAATTAACATCCTCATGGACACATCCATATGGGAATTTCAATTCTATTATAATCACATAAAAGTGATACTTGAATGCTAACAGTGTTACTTGAGACCACCTATCTCTAGCTTTGCCTTATAACTATTCAAAAGTATATTTTCACACTTATCCAACCTTCATGTAGGACACACACATCCCTAGTAATCCCTAGTGGTCATCCCTCAATTATTTTGAGACATTCATTCTTAAATCTTATCCCTTTCTACCTAGGGTTATGCCACTTGCACACTAGCACCATACTAAGGACACTAGCGCCACATGGAATTATTGTCCTAATATTAGTGATAATTTCCTTTCCTTCATTTTTCCATAAATAAATATATTTTTAGATCTTAGACCTCATCTAGTCAACATATACCTCTTTTATCTCCTACACAAGTACCAAAACAATATATATACATGAATTTTATCCATCTAACTAATAGATGGGAATTACATGAAAATTACATATGTAAATTCAGAACACATTGTTTACAATTAAGGTTATCAATCCTTATTTTTAATTGATTATGTATACTACCATCTATAATATTCCTAAACACATATTATTGAGCATGGTCATCGATGTTAGGTTGTCATTGATGTCAAAGAGATCATGATTTATATTGCATTAATGACAAAGTGACCAGATTGATGGTTTAGAGATTATTTGAATTAGTAATTCAATAAATAGATGATATTGATGAAATGGACATATTAAAAACACTCTATGGTATGATATGAATGCTTATGGAAGTGAATATAATTCATCAGAATAGTCAATTAAATGTCTAAGCTCAAGAAGTCATATTGATAGATAAAGCTGAGTAAGTAGATTGATGATGTCATATTTCACCCATGTGAAGGTTTAAAAATAAAATTGATATAAGGATGGATTACCCTATTTTATAAGATCCTATGGTTCAAATTTTAAGTCATAAAGTTGAGCATAGAAAAATTTAGTAAGGTGCAAAGTTGGCTTCTCAAACATAATTTACTAAGTTCCTATGCTTAGCCAAATATTTAATATCAAATATCTATAGCTAGCATTTAATTAGATCAAAAATCTAATGGTGATCAATTTATGTTATCAGATAAGGATCTAATAGAGTGCATGATGTTATCAATCAGAGATCAATGGTGTTAGTGAAGTCAAATTGTCAAAGGATACTCAAAAGACACATTTGTGACAAGTGTCCTAATCTCATTAAGTTGATAGTAGATCAACAACATGTGAGTGATCATATAGATAGAGATCAATGGATCACATTGATTCAAAAATTAAATGTGCATATAAGGCATGCAAAGCTTCCAAGTAGCATGATCTGGTAAGAAAGGATCTTAGATCAATAGTGAGCATTGCAAGATAAAGACCAGGCTAATATGAGGAGATCAATGGTACACATTTTTTCAAATTTGCTAGGGAGAATGAGATGAGGTCAAAGTGTTTGATTTTTAACATTTAATCAGTGATTTTTGGAATTTGAATATTTAAATTAATGAAGGAAAACTTTTCTATAGTTTTTAAGATATATCTTTTGATCCAAGACAAATTTCTTGATGTAGTAAAAAGCAAAAGTGTAAAGTACTTCAAGGTAGATCCATATAATCTAGTTATAAGGTTTGAATATTTGTAAATTTAAAGCTATGGAGATTAAAATTTGAATATTTATTCATTCATGAGGTTGTTATGTAAAGAATAATGTTTGAGTTATTTTTGCTTTAGAAAAAAACTAAATTGGCAAGAATTATCCCTTGAAGATGTATTAGAGGTCATATTAAGTGAACTCATGTACTTAAAAGTGATATTATGTTATTAATTTTTTGATATAGTTTTAATGAGTGAATTGGTATCCATTAGACCTATAAGGATTACTAAGGCCTAATTAAAAGGCATAACTACTTAAGTGTGACCCATAGATGTTATGATTGACCTATGAGGATGGTATTGAGATATGTAAGATGTTTTAAGCATTAAATTAATTATTTTCACCAACCTAGTTGGTGATTTTAATAAAGACTCTATAAAAGGTGGAGGCAAAGACAATGGTTTCTAGACTTGTCTGTGCATGTGTTAACAGATCAGAAGATAGAGGTGAAGGAAAAAGATCAGAGTGAGTGTGTTCAGTGGATGGAGTGAAGTATAGAGCAAATTGAAGATGAGTGAAGAAGACTAGATTGATCTGAAAGGGTTTTTGGATGCATTTCTTATATGAGAAAGTTTTATTGTATGTGATGATTTAAAAGAGAGGTGTTATACATTGTTTCTCCAATCAGATTGATTTACAATCAGAGTTACAGAGTTGTTGATTTCATAATGTGTTGTGTGGGTAATCAAAATATAGAATAAGTGGTTGCTTGTTCATACTTAGGGGTGGGTAATCCTTATGAAGTGGATGTTTTACTAAAATGTCTCATGTTTTTAATCATATTATAGGGCAAGTAGTCCATGTGTTTTCAGTCTTGACAGTGGGTTTTATTCCCCAAGAGGGTTTCCCACGTATATCTTTTGTTATGTGTGTGATATTTCTTCATCTTTGTTACTCATTGTTATGAACAACTTGTATGCTTTATGAATTATTGTGGTCATTGATTAAGAGTTTGAAAGGATTACATTTGATGTTTAAAATATCTTGCATCACTAATTCACCCCCCCTCTTAGTGATTGTACCTTTAACAATTAGTATCAGAGTAAAACCTTCATTGTAAGTTTATGCACTTGAAGGTGGTCAATAGGTACAATGAAAGACAAAGAGATATATTTTTATTCAAGGTGAACTAATATGTGTTTTATTAGAACTAAAATGTTTAATAGAAGAAAATGAATGTCTAAAAAAAATATTGAAAGATTGAATTACATAGAAGGGAGTAAAAATTCAGACCTAACTTCCTTTATATATCATGAGTTGTTTGTAAACATTGATAGTGTGAAGACACAAATAGGAATAATATAACTAATAGTAAAAAAATTGAAGGTTGTGGTTGATAAAAATTTTAATCATAGAATGGATCAATTGGAAGGTAAAGTTATGACTTATATTGATGCTCTTTTATTAAAGACAAGTAGAAATCAAACTCTAAAAAAGAATTTGTGGATGATATGTATTGAGGTATTTATGATAAAAGAAAAGAGGTGATTAACATGAAAAAATATAGTTTTGTTTTTAATGGACACTATTATACTTATAATGAATATGCTCACATATATAAAGACTATTTTTACTCTCCAAGGAGAAGAAATGAGGTTATCTGCTATAACTGAAATCACTAGGGACATATAGCTAGGTATTACAAAAGGGACTTTTGGAAAAAGGAATTTCAAGTTATTGACACCATCAAATGGTTCAAGAAAGACAAAACCAAGATTTAAAGAAAGGAGTAAGACTCAAAGGAAGAATCCATTATTTATACAAATTGCCTTACATACTCAAGAGGATGAAAATAAGAAATGGTACATATAAAGTGGACACTCAAGTCATATGATAGGATACAAGAGTAAGTTTATTTCTCTCAAGAAACACAATTCAAGTTTATCAAGTTTTAGTGATAAAAACTCTTCTAACATAGTTGGGAAAGGCTCTATAAATTTGGACAATGGTCATACTAGAACTAAAAAAGTTCTATGTTTAAATGTTTGAAACATAATATTATAAGTGTTAGTCTAATGTGTAAACAAGGAAATGTTTTTGATTTTCATGAAAAAGGGTGTGAATTGAGAAGTTATAAGTCTAGAAAATTAGTTGCAAACATTCACAAGGCAAATAACAACGTGTATGTGTTCCACGTATCCAATAAAGAAAAGTGCTTCACGAACCAACTAAAGGAAAGATGGATTTGGCATAGAAGACTTAGACATCTAAAATTTGATATTTTAGTAAGGATTAGTTCAAAATTACTAGTGAGGCATATGCCTAAAATCACTAAGATTCTTCACACTCTCTACAAGGCATTTGTTCATGGAAAGCAAGTAAAAAAAAGATACAAATCTAAGGAGCATTCTACTACAATACCATTGGAGTTGATCCACATAGAACTTTGTGGACCTATGAGAACTTAAGGAATTCATAGTAATAGATAAAACATGTTATTAATTGATTAATTCACTAGAATGACTTGGATATTTTTTATTAAAGATAAATCAAAAGCATTTGGAAAATTTAAAGAATTTAAAGCTCTTGTTGAAAATGAAAAAAAATATAGAATCAAGTGTGTAAGATCAAATAGAGGAGGTGAGTTTCAGTATTATGAGTTTGATGACTTTTGTGAGGAGTAAGGAATTAGAAAAAAATACTCTATTACTAGGACACCCCAAAAAAATAAGGTAGTTGAGAGGAAAAATATAACTATCTATGAGATGACTAGAACCATGCTTCAAGATTCCAAACTTATAGATAGTTTTTGGGAGGAGGCTATGAATACTTATAGTTATAACTTAAATCGATGACAAGTTAGAGAAAATGGTGATAATACTCCATATGAGCTATGGAAAAATAGGGAAGCTAATGTCAAACACTTTAAAGTGTTTGGGAACAAGTGTTTTATCAAGAAGAATGAAGAATATCTTGGAAATTTGACTCAACATATAATGAAGGCATATTCTTGGGTTATTCCTCCATAAGTTATGATTATATATGTTTCAATAAGAGACTCCACAACATTATTGGAAGCTATAATGTTATAATTGAAGAGGCAAGTGATATCAAGAAGCCTAGCTTGTAGACAATTGACACTAATGAGGATGTTATTTCAAATAATGAGATCATACCTGATCAATCAGATGATGAAGAGGAAGAAGATAGAAATGATACTAAATCCCATTCTATGATAATATAGAAGTATCATAAATTTTCTCAAGTTATTGGAGATGTGAATGCTAGTTTGCATACTAGAAGGAGAAGGTTGATCAATTAGAATCAACAAGACACATCATTTTTATCCATGATTGAACCTAAAACTTTATTAGAAGCAAGTAAAGATAAAAATTGGACATTTTACCTAAAGGAGGAAATTGAGCAAATAGTAAAAAATGAAACATGGGATTTGGTTCCTAGGCCAAAAGATAAAAATGTAAGAGGAACTAAGTGGGTTTTTAGAAACAAGATGAATGAAAAAGGAGATGTCACAAGAAATAAGGCTAGACTAGTGTGTAAAGTATATGCCCAAGTTGAAGGGATAGATTTTGATGAGGCATTTGTTCCTATAGAAATAATGGAATCAATTAGATTCTTTCTATCATATCCAAGCTTCAAAGGCTTTAAATTTTACCAAATGGATGTGAAATCTATATTTTTAAATGGTAACTCAGTTGAAAAAGTTTATATTGAGCCACCTAAAGGTTTTTTAATGAAAAATAATTAGGACTATATTTACAAACTAAGAAAGGCTCTATATGGTCTTAAATAAGCTCATAGAGCTTGGTATGATAAATTAGACAAGTATCTATTGAGCCAAGGCTTAAAAAGAGGAATAGTTGATAGTAATTTATATATCAAGATAGATGGAACTAATCAGTTAATAATATTAGTATATGTTGATGATTTTTTTAATAATTTTGGGAATATTGGAGTCCTATTCCTAATTTAGTTAATGGTTTGAGTTAATTAAATCAATAAATAATATTGTAATATTTAAGTTATTTATTTATATAAATTAATTATAATTTTAACCTTTCTATAAATAATAATAAATATGAATAAAATAAGACAGCCAAAAAATGACTAAGATGGTTGTTGTAGGGTTTAAATTCACTATGATGAACTATGATAATGCCACAAATTAGGGTCTGAACCTTATTTTATGAAAGGATAGGAGCACCAAAATAGGACATCCTAGGGTTCAAATCTATATCCCTCTTCTACCATTATTTTCTAAGATATCTAATATTTCTAGGTTTTATTCACTATGACTGTGTGAGCCCGCCTACAAAATTTTGACTGTTGGATGTCTGTAGAACTCCTTGTAGAGTTGATTTAGTATTTAAAGCCTATAATCCATTGTTCTTTGATAAAAATTGGTAAAGAGTGGGGTTAGTGTGTGGAATATGAACTAAACATGTATCCATACTCCTTGTATGGGCATGTTTCCTACATACCAATACTCTGATGAGGGATCAAGCCATATGTAGTTTTCCCACTTGATGTGCTTTTTAAAATTGTGTGTATGAAGATGAAAAATATTAAAACTGGGTGTGTTTGAGGTGGTTATGGACTTGTGTAAATATTTGGATGTGTTTCTAGATATATTGGATTGATGTATGTAGAGAATAGGTAAATATGCTTAAGTAGTCTTACTCATATTCTTTCTTGCTTTATGATATTTTCCAACTCATTCTAAATGAACTTTGAATGGGATTTTATAGGGATCTATTGGTCATGGGTTGAATGAATTCAAATTAGGCCAATAATAATGAGGATAGGAACTAGAAAGAAATGACCATTGGCATTAAAAATGTACTTGGACAAGAGCATAAAAAATGGACACCCTAGGGTCCAGTGCTATAGTCTAAGTTGGGCACTATTGTCCTGAAGGAACATGATCTAGGGCGATGAAATAATCACTAGAAATGTTTCTTGGAAGTGGTGGAATCACTATTTGTAAGGCTATGGATGATTGGGAATCAATGAAAAGATGCCTATGAGGGTCATGAGAGCAAGAAATAGAGACCTATGAGTTGGGTGTCACAATCCACAATCAAGTTACCAATTTTCACTTTTTATATGACTACATTTGCCCCACCTTTATTATAGTGATGCAAAAAATAAAAATAATAAGATAAAAGAAAAATAGAAAGCGTAACTAAAATTACCTACAAAGGTGAAGCTCATAAAGATATGTAATGTTAGATGTGCATAGAGAGCACATTGTGAAATTTAAATCTATAAGAGAAAATAAACAGTAGATCAATTCTTATTAGATATTTTATATCTAAAATAAGAACCTATAAAGTTGGGTGAGAGAGATGAAGAGAAAGGAACAAATACACCTCACTGGGTACATGAACTAATATAAAACCTATTGTGATGATGGATGATGCTAAGTAATGTTGGATATGTTTTGTACCAAGAGCAATATTATGAGTAGAGCTAAGTGCTCAATTCCAAAGAAGTAGATCAAGAATGAAAAATTTGACCCTTTGGCTCCATCATTACCCATTAAGTGAAGCTATTCATCATGCATGTGCTAATAGATGTTTGGATTGTGTGTCCAATCTCTTTGAGTAGGTGGATCATGAATACAAAGGATAGCTAGTCCTTTGGCTCTATTGTTGCCCCATGAAGTGAAAATATAGACTAATATTGGTATAAATGTCTATCATATGGGATGGATATTGAATCCAATGAATGATATATAATATAACAATGTGATTTGGATAGCTAAATGTGTACTAGAATCTAGGCCAATCTTGGCCAACTTAGAAAAGGTAGAGATTAGGCTTGTATGAAAGCCATTCCAAAAATGGGCAATTGGATTATGTGGAAGACATTTGTAAATGTGGAGGTTAGGATTGTATGAAAACCACTTCAAAATGATGCCAACCACCTATAGATAAAATAAGGCATGTAACTAATAAGAATGCCTAGGTAATATACTGAACTCAAAAAGAAAATAATTCAAATGTACTACGCACATTGCCCCTAATCACTGGTGTCTAAAATATGGATTTTAATTTGGAAGTTATATCAAATACCTAATATAAAACTAGAAGTGAGAGCCATCATGCCACACATTATTCCATTTGTATCTAGATTTTCTAATAAAAATTGTACTGAAACTACTAAATATAAACTGGTCTATATGTGCAAAACTATCATTGAGCTTACCTTTCTGCCTATGTCTAGAAAATCTAGTTTCTATGTTATTTGGAAAGGAGTGTTGAAAATGACACCCTACTATCTAGTGATGTAGTCCAATCTTGTAACTATTATATTGGGCTAATTCTAATGACTATTCTATAATTCCCACTATCTTCCTAGTCTGCTCTACCTCATTTAAAGTCTGGTTGCTATTTTGGGTGTTTTGAATGCTGATTTTTTGATTGATAAGATATCTTATCTCTATGACAAAATGCATGTTTGTTGCCTCCCCTCTTTTAAGAGTAGGAATGAAAAACCTAAAATGACTATCCTCAAAATAAATATCCATATAAGTGTGTTATACTACAAACATATATGATATAGAAATAATAGTTAAGAAGATATCTAAAGATATAACATGGTTTGTAATGGAGATTGTTAGATCAATAGGGGTATGCCTAGATAGATATAACAATGCAATAACATGTGTAATATAGTAATTTGGAATTAGAAGTCTGATTACTTATTAGTTATTAGTTGTTATTTTTCAAGGAGGGATGGAACATGATGTCCATCATGACAACTAAGAAAGTAAGATAATACATGATGTGGATAATGACATTGCAAACTATTAAAAATCAAACAAGAAACAAGCACACAAGGAAAGAATAAATAATCATATAAGAGTGTCCAAGGGGAAAAATAAATAAGGGGCATGGGCACATGTCACTCAAACTAGAAATCAAGCACACAAAGCATGTTCAAATGCCACATACAAATATAATTGGAGACAAGCAAGGTTGGTACGAGGGCCAAAATCACATAGAAGAGTATAAGAAAAGGATATTGGAAAATTTACTAAGGTACATACAAGAATATAATCAAAGGACATTGATAAATGTCCTAAGGTACATACAAAAAATAAAGTAAGAATTGAGAAATTCAATCACATCTAGCTATACAAAGCAAGAAAGAAAGGCATGTAATATACTAGAAAAACAATCACATATAAATAATCAAAGCAAGAAGTGAAAGTATGCAAGACATGTAATAAAATATTAGGTATATCCTAAGAAATACACAAGTGATATATACTAATGAAATGTTGATAGAGTAATTTGTGTAAGCTAGTAAGTGATGTACATGAACTTGATAAATAGAGTGTGCAATGTAGGAATGACATAACCTAGATGGTTTAGTCATGTAAAAAATGCCCCTAGTGGGTAAATATATCGATGTATGTCTCGAATTTAGAAGTAGAATTCCCCCTCAATGGGTAGAGTGAAGCAATTAAGGGTTTGGAAGTCACTGCACACACTCTAAGAAGATCAAGTGAAGCATGGTAATGTAGATAAAATGATAAATAATAGAATAAAATAGTAAATGTAAGTCTACCATGGTTGTATAAATATAAAGCATGGATAATTCATATAATTGAAATGTTTTGAATTTTGAAATTTTGTATTGTTTTTGGTGTGTTGACATATTTGAATGTTTTTGGTATTTTGACATATTTAAATGTTTTTGGTATTTTTGATATATTTGAATGTTTTTATATTTTTTATATATGAGCTATGTACAATCAATCATGAGAAGACTATGTAAAAGAAATTGAAAAGAAGCTATTTACATGTAAGACTGAGAAGAAACCTTACTAACCAATGAGTCTCATAAGAGACTCCCTATCATGGTGTCTTGTATCGATGAGATAGATCATGCATGATTGTGAAACATGATGAAAGGGCTGAGACTGTGGCTATAAAAATTGTATATGCTATAAATGCTCTAAAATAATTGTAGTGGAAACTGACTATAGGGTCCCACTATAACTCTACAAAGTGGATGTAACTATAGGGCTCTTAGGGAGCCATATAGTATTAGGAGAAGCTCTTTGAACATGTTCTTTATGTGTAGAGGCATGCGACCTCATTGATACTATCTTGGGTGTGAACATTGTAGAGGGAATCTATCTAGAATTATCAAACTATGGTTATTATAAAATAGACCATTGTGGAAGTGTATGAAATCTCTGTGATGGGGATAAAAGTCTTGACTGTGTCTAAATTTTAACTAGAAGAAGAACTGAAACTAATGGAGAAACTAAAACTAGTGGTGGAAGTGAAACTAGTGACTAAAAAATGATAGATGGCTCTAAAGTGGTGAGTGGTAACTCATATATAACTCCACTAACTATAATAACCTAATTAGTGTTAATGAATTTCATTCATCTATTAAATGTAAAAATATTACTTAAAGTTTTTAAATCCATGGTCCACCAAGTAACATATCAAAAAATCTTGCACTGGGAATAATAATAAATGGTGTGGCCACATGTGTTGGACCAACCTATAGAGAAAGTAAAATCTCACCTAGTGAACTCTGTATGTGCCCATGAAATCCATTGATAACTATGTCCATTGGGGTAATATCCTAATCTATATATCCCAAATGCTACAATAATGTTATAGTGTGCATGTTCACATTAGATCTATTGTATATGAAAACACTATAAATAAGATTATTATGAATGTAAGCTCTGATAAATAGTACATAATAATTTGAATCATCCTCAGCTATCTCTTACTCTAAAAATGAAATCAAAGATATAGCTAGAACTCTAAAATTGTACACACCAATCATATTGCTTAAAGGATGTGACTCAATTGAAGGTGTCTTGTATATAGCTGGTGGAGGGTGTGCATGATATGCATGGTGAACATCTGATGTATCCCCTATCTCTTGTTTAGAATGATGTGGGAAAGGTTCTAAAAACATTTTCAAATATTTATCCTATGTTTGTTTTTCCTGAGGAGGCTTAACTGAAGTGCCAAGATCAATAACATAACGATCTATCAAGTCTTGTATCTTGTGTTTCAAATTGATGCATCTATTTATTGTGTGGCTTGATGCCTTATGAAAGTTGAAAACTTCATTCTAATCATATCCCCATTAAAGAGGATTTTTTGGATCAACTTCTTGAATAAGAGGGAGAGACATGATATTACACTCTAAAATATATTGTAAAACTCTAGTTAGAGATGTTGGTAGATTGCAAAAAAAAATTTATCAAGGAGGTGCTGATAAAACCACTCATTGAGGGGGTTTAGAAGCTGCATTGACTATTGGTTGATTTTGACTCTTGCTATCATTGACCTTTACATTATATGGGACTTTGTTATTACTCTTGTTTGTTGTTTTTGATATACTTGTGTACTTGAGTTTGATCATTGAAATTAGTTTGAATTCCATTTCCTTTAGTGTATGACACAATTTAATGAAGGAAGAGAATATTTTGAACATTATTGATTCCTGCAAGGATGGTAGAACACTCTATTTTAAGAGATATTGTAACTCTTGATTGGTCATGGGGCTACTCATCTTAGCCAAGATGGTCTTATATAAAAAAACATAATCTTTGAGATGCTTATTTGAATTTTGTTTCTATTGTGTAACCTAGGTATATGAAACCTTATCACCACTGTTAATGCTAAAATGAGCTAATAAAATGTCAGCTAAAGGATTGAATGCATTGATTGATTGATTCAATAGACTATATAACCATTGTAAAGCATAATCCTTTAGATACTATGGAAATATCTTGGTTAGTAGCTAGTCATTTGGCACATAGTCCAAGCATGCTATGTGAAAAGATCTCAAGTGTGTCTTTGGATCACCCTTGCCATCATATAGAGTGATCTTGGGTTGAATAAAACCTTATGGCAAGGGTGTGGATTTAATATGATGTGTTAATGGTATATGCAGTAGAGCAAAATAATACAAGGCCTATGTAGGTCTAGAGGCATCTTGCTCAAGATGTAGAACATTAGATTAAAGATATTTTATCTCTTACACAAGGGATGCCACATTAGGAGACAAAGATACTAAACAGAGATGGTGGTGTCATAGAGGTAGTTTGGGATGATATAGGGGGTTGTTGAGACATATTTTCCCTCGTAGTGTCATTTGTAACTATTTGATCTATGGTTTGAGAAGATTTACCATTGTTCACTTTATGTTTTTATTGTTGTAGTATTTAAACATGTAATCTTTTATGTCAGGGTGTATAGTTAAAAGGTCTTGGAGTTCCCTCTTATCAGTTTCATGAAAAATGGTGTATTGGGCCATTGTTAAGGTAGGAAAAAAATTGAAAATCGATTGAATTTTTTGTAATAATCAAGGTGCTATAGAAGGAAATTACTAATTATAGAAGATGTAAAGTCCTAAAAACAACAAACTGGAAAGTGCATAAAAATAATATGAAGCTCACAAACATGTAAGGTGATACTTCAAAAGTAATGCAACCCAGTATATATAGTTAGGGTTTTGAAAACTGATATTTGTAAAATTTACTATGGAATTTTAAAATTTTAAGTGATTTTTTGATTTAAATATGCAGGTCAAAAATCAATATTTTTTTGAAAAATTATTAATTTGAAAGGACCTAGTATATGCAAATAGGGTTTGGAAGAAAAATAAATTTTTAAAATTACTATGGAATTTTAAAAATTGATGCTAATTTTTAATTTAAATGTGTAAGTAAAAAACAAGAAAATTATTGGAAAATTCTAGATTTGAAAGGACCTAGTGTATGCAACTAGGGTTTGGAAGAAATATAAAATTCTGAAATTAATATGGAATTCTAAAATTTAAATTGTATTTCTAATTTAAATAGGTAAGTAAAAATATTTGTAAAACTTAACAAAGAATTTACCCTAGGGTTTTTAAGATTTTAATGTGCAAACAAAGTAAGTTGGGTTCACCAAATTATTTAACAATTTTTGGAATATTGGAGTCCTATTCCTAATTTAGTTAAAGGTCTAAGTTAATTAAATTAGTAAGTAATATTAAAATATTTGAGATATTTATTTGTATAAATTAATAATTTTAACCTTTCTATAAATATCAAAAAATGTGAAGAAAATAAGACTCAGCTAGAAAGTGATTGAGATAATTATTACAGGGTCTAAGATTCACTATGCAAGACTGGGATAATGTCATAAATCAGGATCTAGCCTCCATTTTATGAAAGGATAGGAGTGCCAAAATAGGATACCCTAGGGTTTTGTGCTATATTCCTCTTCTTCCACTATTTTCTAGGAGACTTGAGCAATCTGTGTTTTGTTCATTGTGTTTGTGTGACCCTGCTTGTGTAATTTTGACTACTACAAATATCTGTGAAAATCTTTATAGAGATGATTTAGTCTTCAAACCCTAGACTCCATTATGCTTTGACAAACTTTGGAAAAGAGGAGGATTAGTGTGTGTAAGATGCACTGAATGTATATCCACACCCCTTGTGTGGGCACGTTGCTAACAAACCAATACTCCAACAAGGGATCAAGCCATATGTAGTTCTTTCACTTAATGTACTTTATGGAATCACGTGTATGAAGATACAAAATGATAAAATTGGGTGTGTTTAAGGTGGATAGGGACTCTGTAATGATTTAGATGTGCTTGTAGCTATATTGGATGGTTGTATGTAGATAATAAGGAAATATGCCTGAGTAGTCTGGCTTGTATTCTTACTTGCTTTGTTATATTTATGAGCCCCTTATAATTGAACTTTGAATGTGATTTTATATGGATGTATTGGTCATGTGTTAAATTTATTCATGTTAAGATGATAAGGAGGATAGGAACTAGAAGGAAATGATTGTTGGCAATAAAAATTCACTTGGATAGGAGCACCAAAAATGGACACCCTAGGGTCTGATGCTATAGTCTAAGTTAGGCACTATTGTCCTAAAGGAATGTGACCTAGGGGGATGAAATCATCACTAAAAATACTACTTGGAAGAGGTGTAATCATTGTCTAGAAGGATATGGATGACTGGGAATCAATGACAAGATGCCTATGAGAGTTATGAGAGTAAGCAAGAGAGACATATGGGTTGGGTGTCATAAACAACACTCATTTATGAATTTTCACATTTTATATGACTATAATGACATAATATTTGGTTTTGATAATGACAATATGAGTAGAGAGTTTGTATATGCTATGAAGACTAAGTTTGAAATGTCAATGTTGGGAGAACTTTCTTTCCTCTTATGATTACAAATTAACCAAATTAATGAAGGGATATTCATTTAATAGGCAAAATATATCAGAGATATGCTAATAAAGTTTAACATGTTGAATTTTAAGCCAATTAGTACACCAATGATCACTAAATGAAAGTTAAGTAAAAAAAATGACTCACCAAAAGTTGGTCAAACTTTATAGAAATCCATGATTGGAAGTCTCTTATACTCTATTATTTCTAGGTCTGATATCATCCAAGAAGTGGGCCTTGTAGGAAGGTTTCAAGATGATCCTAGAGAATCTCAATTGAAATCAGTCAAAAAGGTCTTAATATATCTCAAGAACATAATAGAGTATGGTTTATGGTACCCCAAGAGTAAAGAATTTACTCTAAAGACACACACTAATGTAGATTGGGTAGGATGTGTATATGATAGGAGGAGTACCAATGGCAGTGTCTTCTTCATGGGTGAATTCTTGGTGTCTTGGATAAGCAATAATCAAGTTTATGTATCTCTATCAACTTTAAAATCTAAGTATATATTTGATTATTCCTAATGTACTTAGGTAATGTGGATGAAATAAACATTGGAAGATTATAAGGTAAGACAAAATGGACCTTATCTTATCGATTGTGACAATACTAGTGTAATTAGTATCTCTAAGAATTATATTAAGCACTCAAAAACTAATCATACTCCTATCAGATATCATTTATTAAGAGAAAAACTAAGTAATAAAATTATTAAAATATAATATATGTCTACAAAAGAACAACTTGTAGACATTATGACTAAACCATTAACAAAAGCCACATTTGAGTATCTAAGAAAATAAGCTTGGGAGGCATCTCCTTGTCTATGATCATTAAAAGGTCATTTTGAGTTGGATTATAATGTGTTTCATGTTTTTGATATCATGAATAAGGTCTTAGAGTTATGTATATGATAAGTTGTGTATGACGTGGAGTTCAAAGTGTTCTGAAGATGAGTTGGTTCCATGAGAATGCTTTAAAAAGGTTCTAAACCATGATAGCTTGCAGAATATAAAGGGTGATTTTTTTTCTAAAAGATCCATATAAGATTTATTCATGTCTAATTTAGATTTTTAAAGTTTACCTAATGAATAATTGAGATATTTTGGTGGTTTCATAAGAATATTGACTATGTGTGGATAGTGTTTGAAGTGTTGCTAGCAAACCTTGTTCTTTGACAAGACTTATTGAATATGATCTTTTTAGGTATAGAATTGAGTGAGAGGGAGCTAACTAAAATAGTTTGAGAGGTTTGAATACATGTGCATAATGTTAGGGGTAGCTTTCTAAGCCCTATGAGTAGTTTATTAGGTCTAAGGATCAGAGAAGTCCAAATTTAGATTGGTGCATGTCAAAGGGGAAATAACTGATTCATATTCCTAAAAGTATGTAATTATCTTGAGCATATTAAATAGTATTTGAATGCATACATGATGATGAGAAGTGATTGTTGGCATGATGATTAATAGACACTTTGTCATTAATTTCATAGGGGGAGAAAGATCAAAATGAAGTCATTATTCAAATAAAGTCATTCAAAAGTTGTTTTGCCATCAATGATAAATGGGGAGATTGTTGAGCATGGCCATTGATGTTAGGTTGTCAATGATGTCAAAGGCATCATGATTCATAGTGCATTAATGACAATGTGACTAGATTGATGGTTTAGAGATTATTTGACTTAGTAAGGCAATTAATGGATAATATTGATGATATGGACATATTACAGAGAACCTATGGGATTTTATGAATGCTTATAATGCTTATGAAAGTGAATAGAATTCATCAGAATAGTCAATTGATTGTCTAATCTCAAGTATTTATCTAGATAGATAAAGCTAAGTAATCAGATTGATGACATCAGATTTTACCCATGTGAAGGTTTCAAGAGTAACTTGATATATGTATATATTCTCCTATGTGAGGAGATCATATGGTTTAAATTTCAAGTCATAAGGTTGAGCATAGAAAAATTTATTAAGGTGAAAAGTTAGATTCTTAGAAAAATTTACTAAGTGCCCATACTTATCCAAATTTATAATATCGAAGATCTATGGCTAACAATTAAGTGGATCAAAGATATAATGGTGAGCAATTTATCTGATCGAATAAGGATCCAATGGATCATGTGATCTTGTCAGACAAAGATCACTGGTGTGAGTGAATTCAAATTATCAAAGGATGCTTAAAAGGTACACACTTGTGACAAGCATCTCAATCTCATTAAGTTGACAGTAGATCAGTGGCATGCAAGTGATTGTATATATGGAGTATGATAGAGTGCATTGCATCAAAAAGTCAATATTTGTATAAGGCATGTAGATATACCAAGTATTATGATCGTAGAAGAAAGTATCTTAGATCAATGGTGAGTGTTTCAAGATAAATAACAAGCTAATCTGAGGAGATAAATAGTGCATATTTGGTCAAAGTTGATAGGGAGCACAAGATGAGGTCAAAGTGTTCAATGTTCAATATTTGCTTAGTGACTGTTGGAATTTGAATATTCAAATTGATGAGGGAAAACCTATCTATAGTTTTTAAACTATATCTTTAGATCTAGGACAAAATTCTTAATTCAATAAAAATAAAAATTATAAAGGACTTCAAGACACATCTA
Source organism: Torreya grandis (assembly GCA_037957365.1). Classification (NCBI taxonomy): domain Eukaryota; kingdom Viridiplantae; phylum Streptophyta; class Pinopsida; order Cupressales; family Taxaceae; genus Torreya; species Torreya grandis. The sequence goes on from JARHVA010004864.1 coordinate 1,132,578, forward strand.
TAGAATCTAGTTAGAAGGTATTAATATTTGTAAAATCAAAGTTATGGAGCTCTAAAGTTTACTATTTATTCATTCATGGTGTTTTAATCTACAAAATAATGTTTGAGCAATTTCTAATTTATCATAAAAGTGTTTTAGTAGGAATAATCACTTAAAGATGTTAGGGGTCATATGAAGTGGATCCATGTACTTAAAAGTGATATTGTGTTCTTATTTTTCTTTATAAAGTGATAATGAGTGAATTGGTCTCCATCAGACCTATAAGGACCACTAAGGCCTAATTGAAAGGTGTAGCTTCTTATGTGTGACCCATAGATGCTATTGCCAACCTATGAAGATGGTATTGAGTTATGTAATATGTCTTAAGGGTTAGGTCAAGTATTATGGCCAACCTAGATGGTGATTTTCATAATGACTCTATAAAGGGTGGATATCAAGGCAATGGTTTCTATACTTTTATGTGCATGTGTTGAGAGAGAAAAAGATAGAGGCGAAGGAAAGAGATTAAAGTGAGTGTGCTCAATGGATGGACTACTGTACAAAGTATATTGATGACGAGAGAAGAATCCTAGAGTAATCCAAAAGGGTGTTTAGATGCATTGATTGTATGATCAAATTTGATTATATGTGATGAGTTGAAAGAGAGGTGTTATACATTATTTCTCTAATCAGGTTGATTTACAATCAGAGTTCTAGAGTTATTGATTTTATAAGCTGTTGTGTGGTGCTCAACATCTATGAAAAGTGGGTGATTGTTCATACTTAGGGGTGGATGTTCCTTGTGAAGTGGGTTCTTCTCTAAAATGTCTCATGTTTATGATCATCTTATAGGACAAGTAGTCCATGTTTTTGCAAACTTGAGAGTGGGTTTTATTCACCACAAGGGTTTCCAACATAGATCTTATTTTATGTGTGTGATCTTGATTCATATTTTTGATTCATTTTTATGAACATCTTGTATGATTTATGAATTCTTGTGGTCATTGAATAATATTTTAAAATGATTACATTTAAATTTTGAAATATCTTGCATCACTAATTTACCCCCCTCTTAGTGATTGTACTTGTAACATATATTACTCATATTTTGAGTTTGAAGCACATTCAAATCACTCAAATTAACTATCTTACTATCTTCACTTGCACATGCACTAAAGCATCAGTGGGGAGAACTACATCAATATTTATCCCTCTTTAGAGTATCAATATGTCGGTAACTCTCATCACAGTGGGGTGTTGAAGATGTCTATCTTGCCTCACTAAAAAGCACACTTTTCAAATTTTATCAATTATATTTTTTAATATTAAGGAGGATTAAGGTTTTCTCATAAAATTAGTCAAACCATGATTTTTATAGGGTTTCAGAACTGGTGGAATAGACCTCATATATCTAGACATAGGTGCATCCAAAATCTTGGGGTAGTCTTACATAGAGGACACAACCACCAAAATAGGGATACTAACACCACATGGATGTACTATCTAATTAGGACACTACTATCCAAGAGTGGTTTTAACACTTGTATCTTACTTGTGAGATATAGGCTAGCCTATACCTCAGTTTTCAACCTTTAGATGACACATCTAAGTCATTTTCCAACTAAGTTATCACTTGTATTATTTAATTCTATTTTTAGAAAGGTCAAATTAGTCAATTATATAACAAATCAGTGGCTATATTTATTACATATCTCTACCCTTAATTACTATACTCAAATCTTTAACAAACATAAAATTTAATTTCACTATGTCTTAAAAGTTTTAAATATTTGGTGAAGTCGACTTACTTAGAATACTATTAAAACACTAACCCTAGATGCTCTTAGGGTTTGTATCATTTTTGTTTCTATGCTTAGATATTAGTTATAAAATCTTAAACTTGTTTTAATCTTTGACTTTTGAAATCTTTCATAGATTACATTTCTTTAAAGGTTCACAATATACATCAATTTGTTTTCATACTCCCAAAACTATAATGAAAAAATTTAACAACTGATTTGATGAAAATGATAAGAGATAATTACAATATTTTATTTATAAACATTAAAATATTCAAGATGACCTTATCAATATTATCCAAGAATAACCTTAAAAATTAAACAATGGTCAATATTCTACTCCTCCAAATACTAACATTGTTACACCTACATTGGGGAAAACTCAACTAACACAACAACCAATTATAACATAACAACCCTCAGTAATAGCTACACCTCTTATGGATAGTTACTCCTCTCCATATGTATAATACCTTATGATGAAGGTTCATACTTTATAGGTGAAGGTGTTACAAATTGATAAGGCAGCCACAAGGCCATCACATGCCTTGAATTCTAAGGTTTTTTTACATACACCTTTAGCACATCACATAGAAGAAACTCCTTTGCCATATGGATTGATGTAACCTAAGATTACATTATATGATGGAAAGGGTGACCTAGAGAACCATCTCCAATTTTTATAAACAACATGTTTGGACTACATGTTCAATAATTGGCTTCTCATTAAGTTGTTACAATGCAGTCTAAAGGATTATGCCTTACAATAGTTTTGCGATCTACCAAATTAGTCTATCACTACATTCAATCCATTAAAAAATATTTTTCCATCACACTTCTCAATAAACACTAGTGTTAAGATCTCATATTATCAAGTTGTACAATTGAAAAAAAATCAAATGAGCCTATTGCATAATACATCTTATGATATAAGGCTATATTAGCCAAATTGACTAGCCCCATGGTAGATAAAGAGCTTCATGACATCTTCAAATATAACCTAATACCAACATTACATAAATATATATTATTCAAGAAGTTTCCCAACTTCAAAGATGTATGCCACATAATGAAATAAAGATAAGTGAAGCTTCTCTCTATGGGAAAATTGATGTATACAAGTGGATCGAAATCAACTAATAAGAATTATAGTAATCCTCCATACAAGGTAAGGTACACTAGAAATAGTAGTGATCTAAAGGTCATAAATCAAGTAACTTTAGAGCCATTTCCTCACCTAGTTTTATCATCTCCTCCATGTAGAGTTTTCACCAACCTTATAAAATCACCAACACATGTTTTATAGTAGCTCTTGGAATGCAATGTCATGTATCTCCCTCTCATAAAATAGGTTGATACAAAATGGCCTCTTACAAATAACTATTATTCCAATTCATTCTATGAACATCATATGGTTCCAGGACATACACCAAACCAATTCATTTGCTTGAAACATAAGATAAAATATTTTATAGAGGCTAACATTATTAATGTCAGCATACCCAAAGAGGCACCCGAAGTTAAATAAATAGAACCTAAGGCATTGAAAATATTCTCATATACATTTATAGAGCACATAGAAAATGAGGTAGGGATCACTTTAGGTGTTCGTTATGTGTATTAGGCATGCCCACCATCAACATCATATTACACTACTATAGAGGATGCACACCTATTACATAATATCATTAGTGTGTACCTTAATATAGTTATATCTAGACCACCCATCACTTTATCAGACTAGGAGATTGTGTATGATGATTGAGACTTATATGCACTCTTTATAAGAGCCTACGTAGATCATCACCCTATCCAGAGTGTTATGCTTGAAAATAGATCAAGTATTAACATGTTCACTATCACATTTATGTAGCATTTGGGGTGTTTGAAGAAATATATATCTCCTACAAGCATAATTATCCATGGTTTTATTGGCTATGTTCTAAGATCCATTAGGTATATTATACTTCCACTACAAGTTGGATGAGCACATGTGGCCACTAGATTCTTAGTAGTACCTAGTGTAGGCACATTTGACATGTTATTGGGTACACCATGGATACAATACTAATGACCCATCCAAACCACCATACATATCTGCCTATAATATATACATGTAAATAAAGTGATCAAAATTGAGGGTCTTTCATATGGGTAGATGCAGGATAATGGGGGATAAAAGGGGGTATAAAGCGACACTTTTTATCTAAAAATAATAATAGTTGAACTTGGAGAGAATGTTAGAGACACTTTGAAAAGGAATTTGACAATGACATAGGAACATGAATTATGGAACTTTGAATGTAGTTTTTAAATTAGATAAAATTGTGTGAAATAGATGAATTTATGATAATAGGTTGGTCATTTTTTGTGAAATGATAAGGAGATTGCATGTGTATGGACACTTGTTTTTTGAGTAATTGAATGATATGTTTATTAAAATTCATATATGGATAGGTGAAATGTCAAATATTGTTGAGAATATATTTTTTATTATATGTATAATTTTTAAATAATTTTAAAAGTCTAGACAACTAAAAAATTGAAACTACAAGTGTACAAACATAACTTTTTGACCTTAAATTCATGGAAATATTCTTTTTAGATCATAGTTGACAATGAGTATATTGTTGAAATTTAATTTTTATAAACATTTGATTAATATTCTAAAAATTATAAGATTTTTTTATGATATGTATATAGACCATAATGACATATGTTATTTAGAAATTAAGTAATAATTATAAATAATATTCTAACATTAAAAAAATTATGTATTCTAAAACTATGCTTTACCCTATACAAACCCATATTTTTTTTAAATAATAAAATATGCCTAATTAGATGTGTCGACAAAGATGAAAAAACCCTAAATTTCTTAGAAATATCCTTGGATAGTTCATGATAGAGTTTGAACTAGGTTTAGGCCCCCCAAGCCTAAAATTGAGGCAATTTTGGAAGGAAAGTGAATTTTTTTTGGTAAACTTGCAAAGGGCATATGCCTTATGTAAACCAAATTTTTGCACATTAATTTATTTTACCCATTTTTTTAGATCACAAAGGGTGTTCATGATTTCAAAATCATGCACACCATTTTTTATTAATGAATTCATCTTAGCTTTCCCATGAAATTTGCTCATTTATTTTATTTTTTATGAATTATAAACTATTTTTTTAGTTGTAACTATGAGAATTTGGTAAATCATCCATTCACTTTATTTGAATTACTAAAAATTCTTCAATTTTAAATCAACAATTTTCTTATTTTGTCAAAGAGAAAAGAGCAATCAAAGTACTTGAAACCTCATCAATCAAACCATGCTTGACTTTGATATCACTGATTTGAATCCTTATAAAGAGTGGAGGATCATCCGAATGAAGCATGTTACATCTCGATTCCTTACTAAGAAAACATATTTGATTATATTAAAAATTTGATTTGGTTATTATTAGTTAAGCTATAAGTTATATGCTATTATGTGATAGTTGAATATTTCCTATATTATATGATTGTATTACTATGAGTTAACTATAGTGTATAATCTTATATTATGATTATTTTGACTTGTTATTTAGAAGTATTTTATGATGTATATATATCATTATGCTATAAACTAACTACTTTCTTGTCATGAGTTATATGTAGGAGAGATTAATCCCTCAGAGCATGATAGAAGCAGAGCATCATCAGAGAGGTTGATATAGATGGAGTTGTTGGGAGATGATAGAAAAATAGATAGAACCCTTCACACACTGCATCAAATAGCGCTTGTTATATGCATTGATTGAATTATTATCATTAGTATATTTTTTATGTTATCTTCATTTATGAAATTTCATGTGTGTTAGTTTAGTTCAAATTTATGTTTATGCAGAACTAACCTCGTAGAATTTTTGTTATGGTTATTATACGTTCGAATTTGAATAGTAATGAGTGTAATATAATTTTTATTAAAATAATATTAATGAATTATTGGTATTAAATCATTATAATTAGTTATAGATACTAAAATAACTATATATCATTAAGTCACATTATTATTAATTAGTAAATATATTCTAATAAGTGAATAAATAGGGAAAAGTGGAGAAAAGGGAATAAAATAATTATATTGATTTTTATAATTATAAATAAAAACTCATAAGAGAATTAAAAAACATAAAACAATTTTATTATAATGAAAAATTCTAATTGTATTTTAATACACTAAAAATCAAATTAGAAATAATAAAAATAAATAAAGAAAAGTAAAAAGGAAGGAAAAATCTTAAAAAGGAGGAAAGCACCATACTCTAAAAGGAGGAAAGAATGGAGAGAGGGGAGAAATACATAAGAGAATAGAGATTGGAGAATAAGGAGAGAAGACATGGAAGTAAAAGGGAACAACCTGGCATATTGTCAGGTAGGCAATGCAAAATAATTTCAGTGTATTTCATGTTTAGTGAATGTCTTGTTACAAAGAAAGGTAAATGGTTATGAGCGATATTTAATTTAAAAAAAATAGTTATCTTCATATTATAGATTCATATATATAGTTAACTATTGTTTTCCAATATAGTGAATTGATTTAAAAATTTATACAACAAATAAGAGGGTTGTGTTATATAGAAATTGTATTATGTATATATAATGACTTATCTCTCTACAACAACTTATATATCAGTAGATAAACATATTAAACTGAGTATATATCATTTCCTACACTATATTGTCTTATAGTTACATACTAAAGGAGGTGTTTATGAGAAAGCATGTGGCCTATGATTTTTATATTTAATAATGACTTGCATATATATATATATATATATATATATATATATATATATATATATATATATATATATATATATATATATATATATATATATATATATATATGAGAGTGTGGGGAGATATATAAAGAGTCAAACCTCTTACCAAAAAGTATACAATAATTTCAATATGAATCGCAACTTATATAACAAGATAAACAAATAAAATTAGGGATAAAAAAATATGAATCTATATATCTAAGTATATTTATCTTATGCTTATAGTTATAAAATAAAATATTTAATTTTAACCCTAATATATATCTTTATCCCACCAAACAATTAAAACTAAATTTAGATATAATGTATTAAAACTTATAGTTGACTTACTTATAAATAATATGTATAGTGACTTAAATGGAATCTTATTTACTTGTAGCCTACGCTATGTATGGACAACAATTTGGCTATTACAATAAAATAGAAAATTGTAAATTGACTTTAGGATGAGTTATGGACATCTAACCGTGACCTTGAGCATATATGGATATTAAATGAGGTTAGATAAATATATTTGGCACCCTAGTTTTATTTTGTCTTATATGTAGAAATAGGTATACATTTTTCTAAGTATTTATTTCCATAATTAATATAAATTTTTTCTTTATCCTTCTTATAGAGACCAATGGGTATTGGAATTAATATCAATATTTAAAGAGTATACTATCAATATTGATACTATAGAGCTAAGCATAAATATTGATACTATACTTAGTGTAAAATATTATACTCATCCATTTATAGTTTAGATATATAATCTTCTATTTATATTGATACTATATTTAAATATATTCAGTGTTAAAATAAATGTATTTATTATTTTTACATAAAGGATATTTTAAAGAGTATGATATGTAAATAAGAGAGCATCCTTCTTTAATTTACACATTGTTTTAACATCAATCAAAACATGATATTTAAATACATTTATAAAAAGTTGTTCCAAAATAATCTCACTTAGTATATATACCATGTTTGACTTATGTTATGCCTATATAAATGGACTATTGACATGAACAAATATCTATATGATTAGATTTTATGTAAAAGAATTGATGAAAATGATCTTGTAGGAGAACATTCTTAGCATAGTTATAAGAAACTATGAGTGTCTAAATATTATAACTAAATGATGATTTGATAGGGAAACAAATAACCTATTGACTATGATAATTTGTTAATTAATGTTATTGAAATAATATGTCTCATAATTGATAGTCAATCTATTCTATCAAATTATTATTGAAAAACTCATGAAAACCTTATTTAGAGTTATAAATGACTGTAGGTGTTTCTATAGTATATATTTATTGTCTGAGGAAAAGTTTCTGATACATACTATGAGTAGATTAATATGTACATGGGTATATACATATATAATATGTATCAATATATTGTGGTGGTACATATAGTTCTATTGATTGATAAAAACTAAGTCCTATATTCTTGAAGAGTGGGCCACTAGATATACATGTACACAACTCCTTAAAACATAACAATACGTATAAATCAAAGATCATTTAAAAAAAAACTTAATAAGGATTATGAGACTTTTGATTCTTGAAATCGATATGATTGGTTGTTTAAATCTAAGTAGCTAGGGTTAAGAATAATGGATGATGATAATATGTGTTGTCATCACATTATATTTGAAAACTACTTACAGGAATTATAAAATTGTAGTATAATTGTATATTATACCTATTTGGTATAAATTTTAATTGTTATTCTTATTATTTATGTGTTAAATGATGTTGTGGAGGTTTATTCATACATTTGATGGATTAAATATATGTATTTTGATTATTCCTATACTTATCATGTTTTATGTTTTCTAGTAGGATGTAATTTATTTGAATCTATTGCTTATACTTATGTTAAACAAATCTCAAATTGTTGGTATTGAGTGAGTAGTGAGACAGACTTCACTAGCTTACTAGCATCACTAATGTCAAAGAAAGGTAATCTGATCAAGTGGCATGTTAAAATTGACTAATCCTAGAGATTATTAATTATTGAAAACTTTAGCCAAAGTAAAGTTAGTTAGACATTGTCATTTCATATGTATTATTTACATGTTTGTGCAATATCATATTAAAACAAATTTCTTTATGGTACACTGCATGTTCTTAGAAATCATACAACACATGGGTACTAGCTTGTCTCTCTAGATTCATGCATTGTCACTCTATACTCATCCATAAAGGAGGATTAGTACATAATGGGGGATTGTGTGTGGGATTGATGGTCCATGGTTAGTGTGGAAATATTCTTAGGTGATGCTCTTCCTTTCCACAATAGTACTTATTTAGAGATGATAATTGAGATTGCCATAGATACTAGAGTTTGGGGAACTCATGCTTCGTGGATCCATGTATCATGTATCTTGTACATTATATTATATTTATTATTATTAAAACATCATTATCTTGATGAAATATAATTATTTACTAATTATACATTGATAGTAGTGGTTGAATGGTTGTACGCACCATGGATAGATATCTATATTTACTTTATTTAGTTATGATGTGTTTCACATGATGATAGTGATCAGTGATAGATTATTTCACATTTTTATTTTACAATTATCATACTTAGATTATTTTATCTGGATCACTAATTATATTTTCATGGTGTGATCTAATGAAATAATACCTTGTTTAAAAAAATTCATGTATTTATAGGTAGATCCTAGTGGGGTGTTACATGTGGTATCATAGCTACATATTGAACTCTAGGACTTAATGAGTCCACTGAAACTTTTGTATCTTCATGATTATCAAAAAAGAGATGGTGAAAGATAGAGTATCCATAGAGGGCCTGTCAAATGTCAATGACAGTAACCCTCCATTTGATCCTAACTAGTTTACCACTAAGTAAGCAACAAGGTTAGATCAAATTATTGCATCTAAAAATGAGACTAGGGATCGAATTACACACCTGGAATAGGAAGTTCATGGCCATGAAGAGGAATAGAATTAGGAATAACTTGAAAATCATCCCACTGAGAATGAAAACCCTGAGGATGTTTGAGCATAGATAGCTATAGATATGAAAAGATGAATCTACCTATGTTTGATGGAATGGAATTGGGTGATGGAGCTGAAGCATGACTGACTAAAATAGAAAAATATTTTAAGATTCAAAACTACTCCAAGGTCACCAAAGCAGTTTGGGGAGTATACCATTTGGCTAGTGAAGAAGTTACATGGTGGGCCAATGAGAAGTTAAAAATTAATCTTAACTTGAACACCACTACATATGAGTAGTTTGTGACATTTTTTAGGTCACGGTGGATTCTACAGTTATATTTTAACTAGAATCTCATAGATTTATAGAATATGAAACAAGGAGACTTATTGGTGAATGAGTACTAGGACAAGTTCATGAATTTTTTTGAAGTATGTACCTTAGTACCAGATAGATGAGATATTCAAAATTGACATGTTTATCATGGGATTGAAACCTTAGATTGGTGGAGAGGTAGACATTTATGGAATTTATACCATAGACTAGGTCTTCAAAAAGGTAGAGAAAAAAAGAACATAAGTTGAAATATCCTATATAGTCTAGGGACATGTTCAATAAAAAATTTAGAAGTTATAAATCAAATTTCAAAAAGAATAACTAGAAGTAGATGTTGAGCATTATTTTTGTTGTTGAAGTTTGGCATTGATGTTGTCATCGATGTCAAAAGTTATTAAAAAAGGTGATGATGAGGTCATTGAAGAATTTTATTGTTTGATAAAATAATTGAGAGGTATGAAATTATCTACGTATCGTGTAATATGTGTTCTTAATGTGTAAGAGCATCAAGAAGTGTTTCAAGGTTAGTTGTCAAATATCAAGAGATTGAGAATACTAGTTATAACATTGGTCATTACATGAAGAGACCTTGCGAGAAGGTATGATCTTTGTGTCCTTGTGGAATGGATGCACAAAGTCATAAGAGACTATATAAAATTTATTGAGAATGCATATGATGTATTGGATCACTCAAGACGGTTTCAAGGTGAGCCTATAGGGGTAAGACCTTAAGTCCAAGTCTATAACTAGACAAGTTATAGACCCTACCTGAACTAATAAATTTTCATAAGATGTTATCAATTCTTGTGAAAGATTAAAAATAATTTTTTAGCATGATATAGGTTTATTGAATTTGTACATTAGGTGTTGAGAACTTGGATAATGGTCAAAAGGTCAGTTTTAAGGCTTAACGTGACTGGAGATCAAGGCCTAATAGGGTATGAGGTTATGTTTCCAAGGCTATTATGGACAAGTGAATATTTTTATAGATATTATATATTGTTTCAAACATGTTCACAAATTTTAAAGTCATTGTTTATGATAAAATGCATGAAAACATGTTTTAAGGTTTCTTGAGTATAGAGAATAGAGAGTTCTCAACTCGAGAAGGAATTTCAAGGGTTCATTAGCATGTGTAACATCTTCATGGGAACCTAAAATGTTAAGGAGATATGGGTAGGGGTCATATATAATATCTTCAAGCATTAGTTTTGTAAATTAGGGGAATTCATTTATGAACAATCATTAACACCATAAATAGTATTAACCCTCTCTAAAACCTTAACACTAACTTGATGTCAAATATCTTTTTCAAAATTAAAAAATGGTATAAAATAGATATAAAAAATATTTTATCATGTATCCAACTCTCCCAGACACATACAGGTGTGATTGGTTTGTCAAGTGAGTGAGTGGACCCTATATAAAATGCCTTATTTTTTAGAGTTTTTTTGTAGAGTTAGATTTGACCAAGTCAAAGTTGATAAATAGATAAAGTTTGAATTTTGAGACTTTTTTTTTATGTCCATGGTGGTTTATGATTAGTTTCTAACCCTCATGGGTACTAAACTAATCATACAATTTGACCAGTGGCTAACAAGCCTAATAGTGCAAATAGTGAGAAAACTAGGGAAAAGTGAGAAGTTGTATAGGGATGTGTTATCATGGATTAGGGATGAATACAAGTGAATAGATAATTTATTCAATACCTTTAATATGTGATCACATTATATATAATATTTGGATATCAATGTATATAGAAAAAAAGTTGCTCTCAATTTGACTTGTCTAGCTCAGTGAGGTCTATGCACAATAAGATCATGAGATTGGTTTGAAAGACCAATATTGCTATTATTTATTATGATATTTCTATATAAATTAGTTAAAAGTATGTTTTATGATCATTTTCATTCATTATAATTCCTTTATTGTTTTCTTTCAAGTGTCATAAGTTCAAATTTTCATGACTGTATTTTAAGACTAATTGGTAATTTTGAGTGGGCTACTTACAGAGAAGGGTTTGAGTAATTTTGCCCTGAGTTATGGAGTCTAAATCATGTGGTGATGACCCTAAGGTCATTTAACTTCTTTGTAAGTGAATTTTTTTCATGGTTTTTTGGAAAAATTATGTTTATGCTTTAGTTGTCCAAGATGAACTTTTTGAGTATGCACATGCTTAATTGTGAACAATACAAATGGCATGCTTAAAGTGGTGATTGGAGACAAAAGATGTCATGAACCTAATATGAATTAGTATGGGTATATTTGAGTTACATATGATATGTTATTACCATGTGATAATTTTGAGAGTGTTTCAAGGAGTTCAAAAGGTAATGTGTGCTAATGAAGGCTTAATTGAATAAGGTCTCCTTGAGGCCTAAAAGGGGTTTTGGTTTTATATGATATGACTGACCTATTGTAATTTTATATTAATGTTTGTGTCATGTATTAAGGACTATTATATTTAAAATATATGTGGTCAAGTGTGTATTTCTGATCAAGAGGTGTATGAGCAAGAGCCTTGTATAAGATCAAGGTCTAATAGGCTTAATTGGCTAGTTAGTGAGTGTGTGTTGAAGAAAAAGACATAACACTATTGAAGAGATAAATGAGTTATTGTATACCAACATCATGGTGAATATAAACTATTATGAAGATATAATATGGGTACTATAGATGACTATCAAGGTCAAATGACCTAATCTATCTTTAAGAGACCTATCTGAGCGAATAAGCCTAAAAGGTAGATTGAGAGGGATAGAATAGGAAAGAGATAAAGATGTATATAATCATTTATTTTATAATAAAAAAGTGTTTTTATTCTACTATAGTAGAGTTATAAGGCCTAAATGATTCAAAAATACATATGAATCTCTTAAAATGCATAATAAGGATCAAACATTGGTATGGAAGCCAAAGCAAGTGAGCATAGATCATATTGAGGTCAAGAGGTAAGATGAACTATTTACTAAGGAGGAATAGAATACCAAAGAAAATTATATGCTAGATTAGACTACCTTTCACATTCAAGATGAAGGCATTAAATGCTATATATATAGTGGTTACTCAAGCCACATGACAGGAGATAGAAATAAGTTCATTTCATTAAAGAATAATTATGCAGAAACATTGAGGTTTGGAGACAACATAACTATCAATATAGTTGGTAAGGGTATTTTGAGTTTGGACAATGGAAAGACCAGGAAATAAAATTTATTGTATGTGGAAGGTTTGAACATAATTTTATTAGTGTAATTCAAATTTGTAATCAAGGACACACACTAACATTTCATGGCAGAGGGTGTGAGATAAGGAGATCCAAATCAAGAAGGCTAATTACCAATGCTAAGAGGACTGAGAATAACATATATATATATAATGAGATCAATAAGGAGGAGTGATTCATGATAAATATAGATGAAATTTTTATATGGTACAGAAGGTTAGGTAACCTAAACTTTGTCAACCTATTCAAGACTAGCACTAAGAAGTTTATCAAAAACATGCCTAAGATCATCAAACCTAAAAACATACTTTGAAAGGAATTTCAACATGGTAATCAAAATATAAGAAGGTTCAAGTCCAAGGAGTACTCTACTAAAATACCCTTGGATTTAGTACACACTAATCTCTATGGGCCTACATGAATTTATATCATTTAAGGAGATATATACTTCATATTACTTAGTGATGATTACACAAGAATGACTTAGGTTGCATTACTGAAAGAAAAATCAAAAGCTCTTAACAAGTTCAAGGCATTCAAGACTATTTTTAAGAATGAGATTAATCAAAATATCAAGTGCTTAAGATTTTATAGAGGAGGATATTTTTGGTCTAATGATTTTGATTACTTCTGTGAAATTCATGGAATAAGGAGACATATCTCAGTAGCTATGACACCTCAATATAATGGAGTAGTGGAAAGGAAGAATAGGATAGTTCAAGTGATGGATATAACTATGCTAAATGAATCTATATTATCTAATGGATATTAGAGAGAGGTGGTAAGCACTATTGTATACATTTTGAATAGAGCAAAAATAAGGACTTATGTCAATAAGACTCCTTATGAACTATAGAAGGGCATACCTACCAATATGGAACACTTTAGAGTGTTTGGGAGTAAATATTTAATCAAAAGACATGTTGAAGACTTGGGAAAGTTATATTCTAGATATGATGAAGTTATATTCTTATGATACTCATTAATGAGCTTAGCCTATAGATGTTATAATAAGAGACTATAAAAGATAGTGGAAATCATCAACATGAAGATTAATGAGACAAAGAAATCTCACTCATAGTCAAATAACACTTCAAATAATTTGGACTTCAATAATGAAGAGGAGACTATAGAGGTTGTTGAGGAAGAATAATAAGTTGAAGACAAACAAGACTCAAAAGGACCCTCAAGATAGATTCAAAGAGATCATCCTGAATCTCAAATCATTAGAAATAAGAATACAATTATGCAAATAAGGAAAAGACTGGTAAGTAATCTAAATCAAGAGAATTTTTCTCTATCATCTGATATTGAGACTAAGAGTCTTATAGAATAAAGCAAAGACAAATTTTTTATATGTGTTTTTAATGAGGAGTTAGATCAAATAGATAAGAATGAGACTTGGGAACTAGTTCCTAGGCCTAAATACAAGAATGTCATTGGCACAAAATGGGAATTTATAAACATGTTAAATGAAGATGGATAAGTCACTAGGAACAAGGCTAGATTGGTATGAAAGGTATATGCATAATTTGAAGGAGTAGATTTTGAGGAGACATTTGTACCAATAACAAATTTTGAGGCCATTAGATTGTTTCTAGCATATTCAAGATTCAAAGGATTTAAGGTATACCATATGGATGCCAAATATACCTTTTTTAAATGGAAATTTTAAAGAGGAAATGTACATTAAGCAACCTAAAGGGTTCTCACTATCAAATGATAAAGACTATGTTTGTAGATTGAAAAAGCCTCTATATGGTCTAAAACAAGCTCCTAGATCTTGGTATACTAAGTTAAAAAAGTATCAGTTAGATCAAAGATTCAAAAGAGGAGTTGTAGATAATAATGTATACATCAAAATAGATGATGAACATCAGTTGATAGTAATTTTCTGTGTTGACAACATCATCTTTGGTGGAAATAATGAGAATATGACCAAGGAATTTATAGAGGTGATGAAGAAAGAGTTTGAGATGTCCATGCTAGGATAAAAATCATTCTTTCTTATGTTGCAAATCACTCAATCTAAAAAATGTATATTCATCTAAAAATCTAAGTATGTAAGAGATATGTTACATAAGTTTGAAATGGAAGATTGTAAGGTATTTAGTACACCCATGATCATAGGGTGTAATTTGAATAAGTAAAATGAGTCTTAAAAGGTAAATAAAATGTCATATAGGTCAATGATTGGAAGTATATTGTACACCACTACCTTTAGACTTGACATCATGCAAGCAGTAGGTCTTGTAAGAAGGTTTCAAATAGATCCAAAAGAGAATCATTTGTAAGCTACAAGTAGTCAAAAGGATAATTGATTATCTCAAAGGCACTATGGAGTATGGGTTGTGATATCCAAGAAGCAAGGAATTCAATTTGATATCCTAAATAGATGCAAATTGGGTAAGAAGTATAGATGATAGAAAGTGTACTAGTGGAGGAGCCTTCTTCCTAGGTGGGTACCTAGTTTCATGGATAAGTAAGAAGCAACCATAACCAATATTATCCACTTGTGAGTTTGAGTACATTAAAATAATTTCATGTTTCACTCAGGTTCTATGGATGAGATAAACCCTAAAAAACTACAAGGTAGAGTATGATGGTCTTAGACCTCTCTATTGTGATAATACAAGTGTTATAATCATCTTAAAGAACCCTATCATGTGCTCAATGACCAAGAACATTTCCATGAAGTATCATTTTCTAAGAGAGAATGTAAGTTAAAAAGGTGTTAAACTTGAATATGTTTCTACATAAGATAAAATTGAAGACATCTTGAACAAACCACTTCCAAAGGTAACTTTTGAACAACTAAGACATTAATTGGGTGTAATTTCTACCCCTAGAAATCAATGATAATGTCAAGTACTTAAGGGGACCTAATCATTCTTACTATATCAAAGAAAAAACGAGTTGTTCCAATAAGATATGAATGGATATAGGGGGATCATGTTTGTATTAAATTTCATAAACTCATAAGTCTTGTGTGTTGAGGATTTTGGTTGTAAAGAGTGTGATCTAAGGAGTTGCAAACATCACTTTGTAATTTATGTCAATGGGGGATAAAGACAAAAATGGGGAGATAATAATGATCAATATATAGTATGTTTTTCCATCAATGCTAAAGGGAGAGATTGTTGATCATTGTTCCTATTGCTGAAGTGTATCATTGATATTGTCATTGATGTCAAAGGTTCTAAAAAAAGGTGTTCATGAGGTCATTGAAGAGTATTATTATTTAATAGCATCATTGAAAATTATGACATTATCTAAGGATCATGTAAGAAATTTTAGCAAGGTATAATAGCATCAGGAAGTGTTTTAAGGTCATTTTTCAAGTTTCAATATCTTGAGAAGACTAGTCATGACATTGGTCATTTCATGAAGAGACCTTGTGAGAAGGTATGATCTTGGTGGCCTAGTGATATTGATGTAAAAAGACATAATAAAATATATAAAGTTGTTTAAGCATGCATATGAGGTATTGTATTACTAAAGTGGGTTTGAAGGTGAGCCTTCAGGGGTGAGACCTTAAGTCTAAGTCTATAACTAGACTAGTTCTAGACCCTGCTTGGCCTAATAAGGTGTCATGAGGAATGGTTAAGGCTTATGAATAATGAAAAGTAGTGTTTGAGAATGAGAGAGGTTACTTGAGTTTTTATATGAGTTGTTGGGAACTTGGACAATGGTTATAAGGTTATTTTCAAGGCCTAATGTGACTTGCCGATTGAGAGAGAGAGAGAGAGAGAGAGAGAGAGAGAGAGAGAGAGAGAGAGAGAGAGAGAGAGAGAGAGAGAGAGAGAGAGAGAGAGAGAGAGAGAGAGAGAGAGCATGTCCTAATGGGGCATGAGGTTTTCTATCCAAAGCTAGTGTGGACAAGTGAGTGTTGTCAGAGGTATGATATGTTATTTCAAATATGTTCACAAAGTTTGAAATCATGGTTTGAAAGAAAAAGAATGAGAAATTATTTTAAGGTCTCTTAAGTAGACATAATATATGGTATGTGGTGTTGTTAAGGAGAGATGGGCAAGGGTCCTAGATAATATATCTAGGCATTAGTTTCTAAATGAGGGGTAATCCTTTATAAATAATCATTAACACTAGAAACAATGCTAACCCTCTCTAAAACCCTAACATTGACCTAATGTAAAATATATTGTTCAAAACATCATATAATGGTATAAAATGGATATAAAAAGTATTGGATCATGTATCCAACTCTTCTAGGTTCCACCAAGTGTGATTGTTTTTTCATATGCGTGAGTGGACCCTACAAAAAAGGCCTTATTTCTCAAATATTTTTTGTAGTAATCATAATTGATCATGTAAAAATTTATAAATGGATGAAGGTTGAATATTTGGACTTTTATTCTATGTCCATGGTGTTTTATGAGAAATATTTATCATTTAGGGGTGCTAAACTAGTCATACAAGTTACCTAGTCACTAACCAACATAATGGTGCAAACAGTGAGAAAACCAGGCAAAAGTGAGAAGTTATTTAGGGATATATTATCATCAATTAAGTATGGATACAAGTTCATATAAATTTTTTTAGAGACCTTAAATACATGATCATGTTGGATATAATATTTTAAGATCATTGTTTATAGCAAAAAGTTGCTCTCAAGTTGACTTGTTTAGCTCAGTGAGGTCTGTGTACAGTAAGATCATGAGATTGGTCTGCAAGACCAATATTGATATTCAAGACTATGATATTTTTATTTTATATTTTTATAAGGATGTTTTAATATCTTATTCATGTATTATAAGTCCTTGATTATGTTCTTTTCGGTGTCATAATTTCAAATTTTCATGATTTTGTTTTGAGGCTAATTTGTATTTTTGAGTGGGCTACTTGTGGAGAATGGTTTGATTAATTATGCCCTAATTTGTGGATTCTAAATCATGTATTTATTACCTTTAGGTCACGTATATTTTATATATGTGATTTTTTTCATGGTTATTTGTAAAAATATGTTTATGCTTTTATTGTTCAAGACAGACTTTCTAAGTATGCACATGTCTAATTGTAAACAATATAAATGGTGTGCTTCAAGTGATGATTGAAGATAAATAGTGTCATGGAAATAATATGATATAATTATTAGTATATTTGAGTGGCATATGATATTTCACTACCATGTGATAATTATGAGATTTTTTCAATGAGTTTAAAGGGTAATATATGCTAATGAAGACATAATTGAATTAGGTCTCCTTAAGGCCTAAAAGGGGTTTTAATCTTATATGATATGACCAATATATTGTAATTTTAGATTTTAATTTGTGTCATGTAATAATTCCTATTGTATTTAAAATATAAGTGGTCAAGTGTGTATGCTTGACCAAGAGGTGAGTGAGCAAGAGCTGAGTATAAGAACAATGCCTAATAGGCCTAATTGGCTAGTTAGTGAGTGTGTATTAATGTGGAAGATATAAATTTTTTGAAGATCTAAATTGATACTTTTATACCATCAGAATTATGTTAATAAACTATTATGAAGATCTAATATGGGTATTGTAGATGACAATCAAGGTCAAATGACCTAATCTATCTTGAAGAGACATAGTTGAGCGAAGAAGCCTAGAAGACAATTTGAGAGGAATAAAAGAGAGATAAGAGATGGAGATGGAGATCATCATATGTTGTATGAGAAACAAATTTTTATAAATTTTATAAAAAAATTTAGGTTTTGAATTGGTGTTGAGTCATCTAGGGGGTTGGTTCCTCCTTATAAGTGGGTCCTTGCTAAAGCCTAGTCGAGGGGGTGCTTGGTGTTAGAAATATTGTCATTCTTGATAAAGGTCTAAAATTCGTAGTGATAAAGGCCCCATTGAATTTAATGGTGTTTTAATATTCATATTTTGGATAGTGTATGTTAATATTTATTTAATATTAATGAATATATTTTTAGTTGCATATAAGTCAAAAGAGAGCCCATGGAGAAGTCAAAGAGTCACATGGTAAAAAAAAAAGAGGAATGGGATGCATTTTCTCATGAAAAGTAATCTTGGTAATTCCAAGAGTCACCATGTGAATAAAAAATAAGTTTGGTGCATTTTTCCATGAAAGGACACTTTGAAGAATACGAAAAGTCACCAAGATAAAGATAAATGAGGAAAGGACGCTTTTTCTTATGAAGGGTCACCATATGACTTTTCAAATGCAAGGATATTAAGGGTCATGCAATTTTGGCACAATTTTACATGATAATTTAAGGGTAACAAAGGGTGAATGCCAAAGGTCATTTAGAAAGCTATAAATAAAGACTTTATAACCCATTTGCAATATGCAAGAGAGTGCATGGTTTGTATTTGTTTTCAAAGAGAGAAAAATAGATGTTGTAGAGTTCTATTATTTTTTGAGTAAGCAACATTGAGAGATAGTTGTGTTTTATACTTAAAAGGGGTTAGTTCTCCTATGGGTTGGTTCTCATATGGGTTGGTGCTCACAAATCTTTGTAAGGGTTTGGTGCTTCTATGGGTTAGTGCTCACAAATAGTTGTCGTGTTGGTGCTCCTGCAAGTTTGTACTTATAAACCTTATATTTTGAGTTGGTGCTCATTCATATACTCGAGATTGTTCTTTATGGTTTTTCCCACTTTGATTTTTCACATAAAAATTTGGTCTCTCTCTCTCTCTCTTGTGTGGTGCAAATTATTGTTTTAGTTTTATTACATATCTTGAATATGTGATTAAGTGGTTAAATAAAAGAAATCAAATTAAGTAAAAAGATATATAATATACTAATTCATGCCCCCTCTCAGTATGTTTTGTGGGTAATAATTGGTATCAAAGCAGGTTCTTTTTAAAAATGTTTTATAGCTTGAAGGTAGATCGAGAAAGCACGATGGCTGGATCACATGAAGGATTTTATAAAAATAAGGCACCTTTTTTGATGGAATAAATTATGTTTTTTAGAGCATAAGGATGAATTATTATTTGACGGCCCTTGGATTTGACATATGGTAAGCAGTGGTGGAGGAGTATGAAGAGCCGCAGACACTTTTAAATACTCCTGTAGAAAAAAAGCAAGCGAAAATAATGCTCAATCTTTAAATGTTATTTTATTTGGTTTATGTGAATAAAAATTTGTTAAAGTTATGCAATGTAAATCTTGTCATGAAACTCAGGTAAAACTTGAAAATATTTACAAAGTTGATGGCAAGGTTCAACAAGCTAAGCTTTAGACTTTCATAAGATAGTTTGAGAGTTTGAAGATGGAAGAGGAAGAAAATATAGCAAGTTATCTTTTACAGGTTGATCAAATAGTTAATCAGATTCAAGGTCTTGGAAAAAATTTAAAATAATCAACTGTGGTTCAAAAAGTTTTTAGATCTCTACCATTGAGATATGATGCAAAAGTTTTGGTTATTGAAGAGATGAAGAATTTAGCCAAGCTAAAGATGGATGAGCTTCATGCTATTCTTATGGTATATGAGATGTGGAATAAACAAGATAAACCCTCAAATAGAGAAGTTACTTTCAAGACATCAAAGAAAGAGAAGGTTAAGATTCAAGAATCAAGTGATAGTTCTATCGATGATGAAGATGATAATGAAGCTCTATTCATTTGCAAGCCAAAAAAGGGCATAGGTAAATATCAAGTAAAATTACCTTTTAAATGTTTTAATTATGGAAAGATTAGACATTTTTTATCTAAATGTCCAAATAAGGGTAATGATGACAATGAAGAAGGAAAGTCTATCTATAAGAATAATTTCAAAGGTAAATTCAAGAAGGGATTCTAGAAGAAGAGTTTGTATTCTAAAGATCCTAGCTCAACCAAAGATAGTGAAGTCAGTGACTCAGAAGAAGAAGAGATTATATTCATGGCCATACATGAAGATACCTCCTCAAGTAAAAGTACAGATGATCAATAAGAAGAACATGATGAAGCTGAAGAGAATCTGGAAGGAGAACTCATTTGTGCATTAGAAGATTTAAAATATCTTGAAAAGAAGAATTGAAGATTAAAACTCTAGATTGAGAAAAATGAAAATGGGTCAAAGAAAATAATTGAAGATCTACAAGCACACTTTGAAGAAGCCAAGAAGAATGAAGAAGATCTAATGGCATAGTTGAAAATAGTAAGTAAAGAATGTGAAAGATATGTTATTGACATTGATTTTTTAAAAGAAGATCTTGAGAAAACAAATAAAGCAATCAATGATAGAGTAGTCAATGATTAAAAATTTGAGAATAACACTAATATGTTGAATAATATATTAAAAAATCAAAGATTAATGTTAGATAAGACATGTATTGGATTTGAAAAATAGAAAGAGGAGGTCACTACTTTCACAAACAAGGAAAAAAGAAAGAGCTATGCTAAAGCTCTTACAAAAGAAGAAATAAAAAGGGAAGAAGTTAAGAATATAGAGGATGTCTCAAATAAAGAAGGTTGAATGGAACAAAGCTAAAAAAGGCAATCAAGTCATAGATACACAAACATGACCTAATTTTATGGTTACTATTTTTATTGTAATTGATATGGTCATAAGAAATTAGAATGTTGAAAAAGAATTAATAATTTAGAAATAAGGAGAAGGAAAATCATGTAGAGTCAAGAAAAAGCCACAACTCTTTTGATCTTCTATCAAGCTTTAATGAAAAGGCCATAATATGTTACAAGTACAACACATTTAGACACATATCTTGGTACTGTAGAATTATGTTTGAGTTAGTTAAGAAGGACTAGAGTTTCAAGGCTCCATTCATCAAGAAGAAAGTTCAAACAGGTTCATGGTAGAAAAAACAACCTAAAAAATCTATGTTTTTATAGATAGCTTTGCATGAAAGAAATTAAGATAAGCCATAGTTAATTGATAGTAGATGTTCAAGGCACATGAAAGGAGACAATAACAAGTTCATAACCTTGAAGAAGATCAATGATGGCATTGTGAAATTTGGAGACAATACTACTGCCAAAATTTCTAGAAAAGGTACACTAAGTTTAGATAATGGTAGAACCAAAACTAAAAATATTTTATATGTAGAAGGTTTTAATAATAATCTTTTGAGTGTAAGCCAAATGTGTGATTAGGGGCATACAATAAATTTTTATTTAGAAGGTTGTGAAATTAGATGAAAAAATTTAGATGTGTTGGTTGAAAATGCTCAAAGAATAGGTAATAATTTATATATGCTATCAGACATCAAAGGTCAAAGATGTTGTCTATGTCAGATTGAAGAAAGTTGGTTATGGTACAAGTGAATGGGGCACATAAATTTTGATAATCTTGTCAACATCAGCAAGAAGAAATCAATCATAAATCTTCTAAAGATTACAAAGCATCTAACACACTTTGTGAACCTTGTCAACATGGAAAATAGGCCAAAAGGTGGTTCAAAACAAAAGAATACTCAACCACTCAAATGTTAAAGCTTGTTCACACTGATCTATGTAGACCTATGATAATTCAAAGTACTCAAGGTGAGAAATATTTCACGTTGCTTACTGATGATTTTTCACGTATGACTTGGGTGATGTTTTTAAGGAAAAAATTAGAAGCTTTCAGACATTTCAAAGCATTCAAAACATTAGTTAAGAATTAAACTAGTTTGAAGATTAAGTGTCTCAGATCAGATTAAGGAGGAGAATTCATGTCAAATCAATTTATTGATTTTTTCAAAGACCATGGAATAAAGAGATATTATTCAGCAACTATAACTTCACAGTAAAATGGAGTAGTTGAATGGAAAAATAGAATAGTTCAAAAGATGGTGAGGATAATGCTAAATAGATCCAAGATAATAGATAAATATTGGAGAGAGTTAGCTGATACAATAATGTATATTTAGAATATAACATTATTGAGAGTCAATAGTGATAAGACTCCTTATGAGCTATGGAAAGACGAACCAACAACAGTTGATTATTTCAGAGTTTTTAGCAACAGATGTTTCATAAAGGGAACTAATGAAAAACTTGGTAAGTTTGAATATAGAGAAGATGAAGGTATATTTATTGGTTATTCTTGAAAAATTAAAGCTTATAAATGTTATAACAAAATAACTAAGATTTTTTTTGAAAGTGCAAGTGTCAGGATAGAAGAAGATGGAACACAAAAAATTAGTGATCCAATAGACATTCCTGAAATCATTAAAGAGGAAGATTTTGAAGAATTAGATAAAGATGAGAAGAAGAAGAAGAAAAAGGACACCAAAACTTCATCCAAATATGTTTATAGAAATCATAATGAAAGTGACATCATTGGGGACATAAATGAAGGAATTCACACTATAAGCATGATGGTAAGTGAATCTGAGCAAGTTAATTTCTCTTTGTTATCCAAAATTTAGTCTAGAACTTTTTCAAAAGCTAGACACGATAAGCATTAGGTAAGGATATGGATGAAGAATTATATTAGATAGAAAATAATGATACATGGGAATTAGTGCGTAGACCAAAAGATCACAATGTGATAGGAACAAAATGAGTTTATAGAAATAAGTTGAATGAAAATGGAAAAGTGACCAGAAATAAAGAAATATTAGTATGTAAAGGATATGCTCAAATTGAGGGAATATATTTTGAAGAAACTTTTGCACCAGTGGTAAGGTTAGAGGATATTATAATGTTTCTTGCATATGCAGTGTTTAAAATTCTAAAAGTGTTTTAGATGGATGTCAAATCTACCTTCCTAAACATGAATCTAGAAGAAGAGGTCTACATTGAGCATCCTGAGGGATTTATTCTCTCAAATTTTAGTATCCATGTATGCGTATTGAATAAAGCATTGTAGGGATTGAAACAATCTCCTAGAGCTTGGTATGAAAGACTTGATAAGTTCCTATAGGATCAAAGTTTCAAGAGAGAATTTGTTGAGAGTAATATCTACATCAAAATAGAAGGTGAACATCAATTAAATGTTGTGGTCTATGTTGATGACATCATTTTTGGAGGAAATATTGAAAAGATGACAAAATAAGTTTTTGATAATATGAAAAAATAATTTGAGATGTCTATGCTTGGAGAATTGTCATTTTTCTTAGGATTGCAAATATTTCAGTTAGATAAAAGAATTTTTATATCCCAAAGTAAATATGCCAAGGAAATGTTGAAGAAATTTGGTTTTGAGGATTGTGAACTAGTTAGTACACCAATGTGTATAGGAAATAAAGTGATCAAGGATGAAGATTAACCTATTACTGATAAATCTTTGTATACATCTATGATTGGTAGTCTTTTATATTTAATAGCATCGAGGCCAGACATCATGCATGTAGTAGGTATGGTTGCAAGATATCAGTCAGCTCCAAAATATAGTTATGTTCAATTGATAAAGATAATATTTAGATATATCAAGGGGACATTGGATTACGGATTGGGGTATCCCATAGGTAGAGATTTTACTTTGGTTTTTTATACAGATTCAGAATGGGTAGGGTGCTTGGATGATAGAAAGAGTAAAAGTGGAGGAGATTTATTCCTTGGTGATAGCTTAGTATCATGGTTAAGTAAGAAGCAAAATTTAGTATCACTTTCTATAGCTAAAGCAGAATATATTGTAGTGGTATTATGTTATACTCAAGTTCTTTGGATGAAGCAAACTTTGGAAGATATCAAGGTAAAGTATGATAAACCTATTTCTATTTTTTATGATAACACAAGTGCTATTAATATTTTGAATAATATATTGATGCATTCAAGAACAAAACATACTCCCATCAGATATCACTTCTTAAGAGAGCAGGTTATAGATCAACAGGTTAAGATGGAATATATCAGTACTACATAGTAGATTGTAGATATTTTTACAAAAGCACTACCAAAAGACACATTTGAGTATCTACGAGAGAAGTTGAGAGTAATTTATTTTACTTCCTACCATTGAGGTTCAGCATCAGTTGAGGTTGAGCTAAGTGTTAGCTCTAGGTAGGCCCTTTGCCATTTATGTCAAAGGGGGAGAATAATAGGTATAGGTACAGGTGCAAAAATAGGTACAGGTTACTACAGTAAGGGGGAGTTATTGTATGTTTTTAAGTTGGTAGGATGTGTAGGTTTTAGGATGTAATGTTTTAGTTTGAGGTTGTCATCAATGATAAAGTGGGAGATTGTTGGAAATATTGTCATTGATGTCAAAAGTCTAACATTATTGGTGATAAAGGCCCCATTGCATTTAATGATGTTTTAATAGTCATATCTTGGATAATGTATGTTGATATTTATTTAATATTAATGAATATATTTTTGGTTTTATATAAGTCAAAAGAGGGCCCATGGAGAAGTCAAAGAGTCAGGAGAAAGAGGAATGGGACACATTTTCTTATGAAGAGTCATCTTGAATAATTCCAAGAGTCACCATGTGAAGACAAAATAAGTATGGCACATTTTCCATGAAGGGACACTTTGAGTATTATAAAAAGTCACCAAGATAAAGACAAAAGAGGAAAGGATGTTTTTGCTTATGAAGGGTCACCATACGAATTTTCAAATGCAAGGATATGAAGGGTCATGCAAGCTTGGTACCATTTTCTTGAGGATTGAAGGGTCATAAAGGGTGAATGCAAAAGGTCATTTGAAAAGATATAAAGAAAGGATTGAGAACCCATTTTTAATATGCAAGAGAGTGAATGGTTTGTATTTATTTTTGAAGAGAGAAAATTAGAATATATTGTAGAGTTATATCATTTGTTGAGTAAGCAACATTGAGAGATAGTTGTGTTTTATACACAAGAGGGGTTGGTGCTCCTTTGGGTTGGTGCTCATAGATCTTTACAAGGGGTTGGTGTTTTTATGAGTTGGTGCTCACAAATAGTTACTGTGTTGGTGCTTGACAAAGGGGTTAGTGCTCCTGCAAGTTGGTGCTTGTGAACTTTGTATTTTGAGTTGATGCTCATTCATATACTTGAGATTGTTCTCCATGAATTTACCCACTTTGGGTTTCCACATAAAAATTTGGTCTCTCTCTCTCTCTCTCTCTCTCTCTCTTTTGTGTGGTGAAAATTATTATTTTAGTTTTATTGCATATCTTGAATGTGGATTATGTGGTTAAATGAAATAAATCAAATTATGTAAAAAGATATGTAATATACTGATTCACCCCCTCCTCTCAGTATATTTCATGATTAACACTTGGCTAGTTGGGGTTGGTGCTCCATGTAATGTTGGTGCTTCACTAAATCTTGATGTTTGTCTTATATGAATTTATTCCATTTTTATATATTAGTGGGTTTTATT
Organism: Torreya grandis; assembly: GCA_037957365.1. Lineage (NCBI taxonomy): Eukaryota > Viridiplantae > Streptophyta > Pinopsida > Cupressales > Taxaceae > Torreya > Torreya grandis. The sequence continues at coordinate 1,158,894 of JARHVA010004864.1, forward strand.
CCCCTTGAATGTTTCCAACTTGAATAAGTGTTTTATGTGTTATACTCTTATCTCATGTTTATTATTCTTAATGTATTTCTAGTTCACTATATTGTTTTGATAGTTCATGAATGATAAAATAAAGTTGTAAATGTTTTTTAAAAACTAATTCACCCCACCCCACCCTCTCAATCATTGTGATTCCAATAATAGAGGAGTGGATACTCCAATAAGTACTTCAAAAGTTGGAATGTTAAATTCAATAACGGTTTAAGTAACAAGAAATTAGGAAATGGTTTCAAAGGTAGTTTCAAGGAAAACTAACAAGATGATAAGAAAGGATAAACTATAGGTTGTTTCATTTGTGGAAATGATAATATGCCCATTATTTCACTCAAAACAAGACAAATAAAAAATATCATGTTCCTTAGCAAGGAACTTTTCAACAACATATTCATATGGTGATTGATAATTGACAAGCCAAATTCTAAGTTACACCCATATAAATGTCAGGTATTTTATTTAAACATCTAACTTCTATTTTTTATATATAGGGGATATAAATTTTTTTATAGATATTAAAATTCTTAGTAAATTATCAAGAAGATCTGGAGTAATGGTAAAGGCATGGTCGATATAATATGGGAATGATTCAAAAGTCATGGTTGACAAGTGTTTGTTTAAAGTAATGATTAGGTTTCCAAAATTCACAATAGAAATGGATCTATATATATCACCACTAGGGTCATATGATGTGATCCTAAAAGTGAACTAGATTGAAAAACATAAGTCCAAAGTTGATTTCTACCTTAAGAAGGTTGAGTATGTAGATGATTTTGGAAATCAGACACAAATTCAGGGAAAGAAAAGAGAGTTGAGGCTTAGGTATATGTATGCAATGAAACTCAAGAGGGACCAAGGAAAATGGTGAAAATAATTTATCATCAAGATAAATGAAATTGAGGAATCTAAGGAACCATCTCTCAAAGATTATCCATTACTTAGGATTTTTCATGATGTGTATCTTGAATAATTTCTATGACTACCTCCTAGACATGAGTTTGATTTCTCTATAGATATCATACTTGGATCAAAACCATAGTCTAAGGTATCATAATAGATTAAAACCACTAATTTGGATGAATTGAAGGCTCAACTCTAAGAATTGTTGTCAAAAGGGTTGATCAGGCCAAGTGTGTCACCATGGGGTGCATCAATTATCTTTGTCAAGAACAAGGATGACACTCTTTGTCTTTGTATAGACTATAGAATTTTAAACAAGGAAAATATAAAAATAGGTATCCTCTATGTCATATAGATTATCTTTTCAATCAAATTCAGGGAGCAATAGTCTTTTATAAGATTGATTTCAGATTAGGAGACCATCAACTGAGCAGAAGGGATGAAGATGCTCTGAAGAGTGCATGTATAACTCATTATGGACACTATGAGTTCATAGTTCGACCATTTGGGTTGATAAATACTTAGATAACATTCATGAATCTCATGACTAGTGTGTTTTGAGACTACCAAGATCATTTTTTATATCTTTCTTGATGATATTCTTATATAATCTAAGAATGAAGAGGAGCATCTTCAACATCTAGAACTAGTTCTGCAAGGGTTGTAGATGTACAATTTATATGAAAATTTGTCTAAGTGCACATTTTTTCAAGAGAGAGTAAAATATTTGGGACATATTATTTTTATATATGGTATTTTTGTAGATCCAACAAAGATAAGATCCATTATGGAATGTCGATGCTAAAGAATGTGCATGAGATAATAAGTTTCATGGGATTAGAAGGCTTTTACACGAAGTAAGTTTTGAATTTTTCCAAGATAGTTAATCCAATTAATTATTTGTAATGGAAGAATGAATGTTTTATTTAGCTAGATAAGTGTGAAGTAGATTTTTAAGAATTAATAAATAGCTTACTTTAGCACCAGTGTTAACATTTCCTGACCCCAATGATAAATTTTTAGTGATCACAAATGAATCGAGGGATGGACTAGGAGGAGTCCTTATGTGAAATGGTGTAGTAGTAGCGTATGGAACAAGGAATCTAAAGACTTATGAGGTGAGCTATGCCCTTTAGATTTGGAACTTGTAGTAATTATGCATGTTTTATAAGTTTAGTGGCGTTACTTATTGGAAAAACTATTTGATCTCAAGATGGATACAATGGGACTCAAGTGCATCTTCACCCAACCAAATCTAAATTCTCATCAGAGATGCTAGATAGAGTTATTATTTTATTATTCTTTTGATAACAACTATATCAAAGGCAAAGGAAATAGATTAGTTGATGCCCTAATTCATAGAATTACATAGAATTCATGGCTACTATCAGGAGTACTTTCAAGGATTGAATTATTGAATTATCACTAAGATATTAATTATACAATCAATTTAGAAAATTATTGTCTGTGAATGCTTAGAAAACTAGGTATAAAGAATTTATATTAGAGAGTGATGGTCTTTTGTGTTATAATAGAAGGATGTATTTGTCAAACTGAGAGAATCTAAAAAGCACAGTGCTAAAAGAACTACACAATTATCCTTATTCAAGACATCTAGTTATAACCAAGCTCATGAAAGATCTTAGACCACCATATTTTTGGAAGGGAATCAAGACAGATGTAGTGGATTTTGTGTCACATACACTAGAATGTTAGTGAGTGAAAGTTAAACATGTGTATCTAGTTTGGTTGTTATATCCATATGATATACCATAATGGAAGTGGTAGGTGATTAGTATGGACTTTGTCCAAGTATACCATTGTTATGAAATAGGAATGATATGATCATAGTTGTAGTTGATAATTTAACCAAGGTTTCTCATTTTATACTATGAAATTTGACATATGATGAACATGATCTTGTGAAGAGGTTTGTAAAGGAATTGCATTGGTTACATGGATTCATATAATAGATCATTTTGAATTGTGATCTAAAGATGAATTATAGGTTTTGGGTAACTCTGAGTTCAACTTTGGGTATGCAACTAAACATCAACACTACATATCACCTAGAGACTGATGGCTAGATTGAATGGGTTAATTATATGTTAGAGGATCTTCTTTGTATGTACTATATGGATTAATAGTACAATCAAGAATATTTTCTTCAATTGGTTGAGTTTCCTTACAACAACTCATACCAATCAACTTTGAATATGACACAATTTGTGGCATTGTATGGAAGAAGGTGAAGGGCACTAATTAGTTAGAACAAGTTGGAAGATAGGGTAGTCTTTAGACCTAAGATTGACTGAGGCCAATTATGGATGGTAGAGTTATGCTAATCTAAAGAGAATATATAGTAAATTTTCTCTATGTGATAAAGTGTTTTTATAGGTTAAACAATAGAAGATCTAGATTAAATTCAAGAAGATGGAAAAATTATCATTGAGATATGTGGGACCCTTAAAGGTGTTATAAATAGTCAATATTATAGCATATAGGCTTGCTTTTCCACTAGGCCTAGCTCTGCTACATAAATGTCTTCCATCTTTCTTATCTTAGAAAGTATATAGTTTATCCTTCAGATGTGTTGGATTGAAACACTTTTTAGGTTATGGATTCTGAGGTGGTCATGGTAGAACCAATTAGAGTGATTGACAACTATAAAATTTATTTGCATGACAGAGATATGTCATAACATAAGGTCTTTAGGACCCATAATCTAAATATAGTGCTGTTTAGGAGGACTATGATGGGTTTTACATGTGATTTCTACATTTATTTAATTGATTTGATATTTTATACTATGTTATTTTTTATGATGAATAATATTTTTAATTAATAACTTATATTTGAATAAATGTCATTGGGATGATGACTATATTTAAGGGGAAATGATGTTACATCTGTATTAATCACTAACAAAACTTACTTGATTATCCATGGATATTTATAGTTGGAAATTTGATTTGGTTATTATTAGTTAGTATATGACTTATATTTTGTTATGGGACAATTGAATATTGCTTAGGTTACATGATTACATGACTATGAGTTAATTGTAGTGTATATTATTATATTATGATCATGTTGATTTGTTATTTAGTTGTATTTTATGATGTATATATATCATAATGTTGTGTACTAACTACCTACTTGTCTTGAGTTGGACAAAGGAGAGATTCATCCTTGAGAACATGATAGAGAGAGAGAATCATTAGTGAGGGTGACATAGATAGAGTTGCTAGGGGACAATAAAAAAATAGCTACAATGCTGCACACACAACATCAAATAACACTCATATGCATTGATTGAATTATTATCATTAATATGTTCTTTATATTATCTGTATTTTTGAAATTGCATGTGTTAATTTAGTTCAAATTTATTCTAATGGGGAACTAACCTTGTAGGATTTGTGTTATGGTTGATATAAGTTTGGATTGGAATAATAATGAGTTTAATACCATTTTTTATTAAAAGAATATTAATGACTTATTGGTATTATGTCATTATAATTAGTTATAGGTATTAAAATGACTATATATCATTAAGTATTATTATTATTAATTAGTAAATATATTCTAATAACTTTATAAATAGGGAAAAGTGGAAAAAAGGGAATAAATTAGATAAAATAATTGTATTGATTTTTATAACTGGAAATAAAGCCTCTTAACAAAATTAAAACACATAAAATATTTTTATTATAATTAAAACTTCAATTTGTATTTTAATATACCAAAAATTGAATTAGAAATAATAATAAAAAAGGAAAAACAAAAAGGAAAGAAACAATCTTAAAAAGGAAAAAAGTGCCATACTGTAAAAGGAGGAAAGAATGGAAACAAGGGCACAATATAGAATAGAAGAAAGATTAGATAATAAAGAGAGAAGACAGGGAAGCAAAAGGGAACAACCAAGCATATTGCCAAGAGGCAATGCTATTAATTTCAATGTATTTCATGTTTAGATAATGTCTTGTTACAAATAATGGCAAATGGTTATGAGTGATCTATAGAAATGAAAAAATAGTGATATTCCTATTTTATATATATATATATATATATATATATATATATATAGTGAATTCGTTTAAACATTTATACAATAAACAAGAGGTTTGTCTTATATAAAAATTATATTGTGTATATATGGTGACTTATCTCTCTCTAATGACTTATATGTCAGTAGATAAACATATTAAACTGAGTATATATCATTTATTACACCATATTGTATTATATTTATATACTAAACAAGGTGTTTATGAGTAGGTATGAAGTCTATGATTTTTGTAATCAAATAGTGACTTGCATATATACAAAAAACTATATATCAAATTATATATATACTAGACTTTTTATGGTGGACAGTGGGCTGATCTATAAAGATTCAAACCTCTTATCAAGAAGTATATAGTGATTTTAATATGAGATACAAATTATATATAAGGATAAAAAAATCAAATTAGGGATACAAAATATATGAATCTATATATTTGAGTATATTTGGCTTATACTTATAGCTATAAATTAAAATATTCATATTTATCCCTAATATAAATCTTCATCCTAGTATACATTTAAGACTCAATATAGATATAATTTATTAAAACTTATAGTCGACTTACCTATAAATATTATGTATAGTGATTTAAGTGGCATCTTATTTACAAGTAAGCTTATGTTATGTATGGACAATGATCTAGCTATTAAAATAAAAAAAACTACAAATTGAATTTTGGACAAGATATGGGCATTTAAGCACGAGATTGAGCATATAAAACTATTAAATGAGGTTAGATGAATATATTTGGTGCCCTAGTTTTTATTTTATCTAATATGTAGATACTGATATACATTTTTCTAAGTCGTTATTTCTAGAATTAATAGAAAATTTTACTTTGTCCTTATTATAGTGACCAATGGGTATTGAAATTAGTATTAGTATTTAAAGAGTATACTATAAATATTTATATTATATTTAAATGTATTCAGTATTAAAATAAACTTATTTAATACCCTTACATACGGGGTATTTTAAAGAGTATTATATCCAAATAAGAGAGTATTCTTATTTAATTTACACATAGTTTTAAGATCATTCAACACTTGATATTTAAATATGTTTACAGAAGGATACTCTAAAATAATGTCAATTAGTATATATACTATGCTATAAATATAGTGTGCCTATATGAATGGACTATTGACATGAACATATATATCTATATTATAAGAGTTTATGTAAAAGAATAGATGAAAATGATCTTATAGGAGAACATGCTTAGACATTTATAAGAAACTATGAGTGTTTGAAAGTTATAACTCAATGATGATTTTATAGGGAAACAAATAACCTATTGACTATGATATTTTGTTAATTAATATTCTAGAAATAATGTCTCATAATTGATAGTCAATATATTCTATTTAATGATTGTTGAAAACCTCATGAAATTCTTATTTAGAGTTATAAATGATTGTAGGCATCTATATGCATTATTTATTTATTGTTTGAGGACATGTGTATGGTACATACTATGAGTAGATTAATATGTAGATGTGTAAATACATATATAGTATGTATTGGTATATTGTGGTGGTACTTATAGTTCTATTGATTGGTATAAACTATGTCCTAGATTATTGAAGAGTGGGACACAAACTATATATGTACATAACTCCCTAAAACATAACAAGATGTATAAATGAAATATCATGTTCAAATAAAACATAATTAAGATTTTTAGAATTTTCATTCTTGAAATTGATATGACTGGTTGTTTGTATCCGATTATTTGTTCTCAAGAACAATGGACTATGGTAACATGGGTTGTCATAGTATACATTACATTTAAAAACTACTTATATGAATTAGAAAATTGTAGTTTAATTATATATTATACCTAATTGGTATAAAATATAATTGTTATTATTATTATTATTTATGTGTTAAATAATGTTGTGGAGGTTCATTCATACATTTGACAGATTAAATTTATGGATTTTTATTATTCTTGTACTTATTATGTTGTGGAGGTTCTATTGGTTATACTTATGTTAACCAAATATCATATTGTTGGTACTAATTAAGTAGTGATATAGATTTTACTAGATTACTAACATCACCAATGCTATAAGAAGGTAATCTAATCAAGTGGTGTGTTGAAATTCATTGATCCTAAAGATCATTAACTATTGAATATTTTGGTCAAAGTAATGTTAGTTATATATTATCATTTCATATGTATGGTTTATATATTTTTGAGAGATTATGTTAGAATGGATTTATTTATGGCACAATAAATATTCTTATAAATCATACACCACATGGGTACTAGTTTGTCTCTATGTATTTCACACTATTACTATCGACTAATCCATAAATAGAGGACCATTACCTAATAGAGAATAATGTGAGGGATCGATGGTACATGGTTGGTATAGAAAATCTATTGGGTGATGTTCTCCCTCCCCATAGCATTATTTTTTTGCAGACAACACTTGAGATTGCCATAGATACTAGAGTTTTGGTAAATCATGCCCTATGGATCCATGTATCATGTATCTTGTAGATTGTAGTTTATTTATTATTTTTATAACAGTGTTATCCTAATGAGATGTAATTATTTACTTATTTTACATTGACAACAATGGCTGAATGGCTGTACCAACCATGGTTGGCTATGTATAATTACTTTCTTTATTTTATTATGATGTGTTTTCCATGATGAAAGTGATCAGTGATTGATGATTTCACATACTTATTTTATAGTTATCATACTTAGAGTGGTTTATCTTGATCACTACTTAGATTCTCATGGTGTAATATGATGAAATAATATGTTTAAAAAAAAATGTATTTCTAGGTAGATCTTAATGGGGATGTTACAAAGCATTATATAATCTGGGATAATGGAAGCAATAGGGAATTTGAGAGAAAGAAGTGTTCATTATTTTGTCAACATGTATAGACATATCTTCAAATTAATGTAGGATAATATATTTTGAGCTAGATAAGGTAGCTTTATGTCTTGTAAGGGGAGGATGGGGGATGTTCATTTCAAATAAGAGTTGCATTAGGAAGTTTCACTGACATAGAGAAGTTCACATGAGTTCAAGAAAGGTTATTTCAGATGGTAGATTAGTAAGTTATATGATAGGGTCCCATTCATCATAACCCATGGGTGGATTGATAAAGAGGTGTGTAATATTGGAAGAGTTTCTAGGAAGGAGAAGTAGTATTACATTTAAACTTGTGTTGATAAGACATGGTTGATTTAGTTTGGGGACATATTGATTGATTGCCTAGAGAGGATGGGGTAGTTTATTTAGGTTTATATTGTGGTTAGTTTTAAGAGATGTTATAAAAAGGTTAAATAATTTCATCGATGGGTAGAGATGTTGGGTGATTTTTATAAATAATGTGAGAGGTGTTATCTAATGGAGGTGTTGGAATTGGTTTTCAAAAAGTGATAAAGTCCTCTTGACCCAACTATGTTAGGTGAGATGGGGAAGAATCTAGGATAACACAAAAAAATTGGGATGTTTGGTGCATGTGTGTATGGTGAGAATAAATGAAATGAAATACCCTTGACATATTAGTCATATTTAGCACATTATCTTCAAGAGATTAGTCTATAAGACTTTAAATGTTATTGGTGGAAGGAGTAGGTTTTTCGTTATTATCTTGATGATGAGGATGAGGGTCTTTGTAGATGGCGAGATAAACATTAGCCTTGTTCAAAGCTTGATTTTTATTTTTTATTTCATGAGTTTTGATGGTGATATCATAAGGTTGTTACCATTTACGAATGGGGTAATCATGATTGAAATTTGGACTAAGGAGGAAATGCATAGCTAAGTTACATAATTCCATACAAGTCTCATGAGAGTGACCGCAAATAGCATGAAAACAAAAAAAATATTTAGATTATACCATGATTTCATAGGGTGAGTGGGGTTAATATCTCATGGAAGAGGCCTTGGTAGATCCTTTTGGAGTTCTACTAAGGATAATGTATTATGAACATTGGTGTTGTTTATTTAATAAAATTAAAGATTAGGGGTGTTGCTTAAAGGGAAAGATTTCTCCATAATAGGGTTGGGAGAATTGGCTTAAATATTATGAATGGTATCATAGGATTCGGTGACACCATTATTGATGTAATGAATTTTTTTTATTGAGCATGTGAGTGCCCATAGAAGGTTAGAATGGATCAAAATTGATGCATGAGAAAATCTTGGCATTTGGCTTGGTCGAGGGCCTCTTCCAAATTTCTTGGAGAGAGAGAGTCTTAAGCCAATGTTACAACTTATGATAAAGAGTGTTAGAGAATATATGAAATATATTATCATCCACCATGTTATGATCACACTTTTTATATAAGTTCTTCCACCATTTGATAAAAGTTTGTGCATTTTTAGTTTCAAGTTGCTTGAAATTGATAAAATGAGCCAAGGTATTCTTAGGGAGGTCACTAATTTGAAAATCTTGTACAAGAGAGTTAACTAGATCTTCCTAGCTAGTGATAGAATGGGACTTGAGTTGATTATACCAATTTAAAGCATTTTTGGAGAGATTTTTTACAAATATTTTGGGAGCAACAAAAGTGTTTAATATGACCCAATCTTTGTAGAGATTATCGAATGTTTTTAAATCTAATATAGGATCAACTGAACTATTGTAATTGATGGTAGGTGTGATCCCTCCCATATATATGTTGGTAATTTGAGATGTGAGAGGTTCATTTTGAAGATGTTTAATCACTTTGTTAATAAGGAGTGGTTGAGTAATGAGGTTTCCATGGGAATCCCTAAGGGGGGTGGGGGAATTTTGATTTTATGATCCCCATGGAACTTGTTGAGGTTGATTTTGAAGGTGAATAAGGTGATTTTTCATTTACATCATTTGGTTGGCATTATTAGCTTGAAAATAATTCATTGATTAAGAGTTTTTAATAATAGTTTATGGGTTTGAGTGATAGTTTGATTAGTTTTCATGATAAGTAAATCATTATAATTTATATTAGTATATTTGGTTCCACTGTGAGTAGTGGCATACCAGTCAATAGTGGCTTGAGAGGCATTGGTAGAAAATGAGGCAATAGTAGAATGATTAACATGTGTAGCAAAAGGTGCACAAGTAGAAGGATTATAAGAAAAAAATTCTAGTGGCATGATTACCATTAGTATAAAATGGTGTACTAGTGGATTTATTGAGAAGGAGAGGTCTTGGAAAGGTCCACTAGATGTTGAACCTACCATGTTAGTAGATACACTTGTCATGGTGGTTGAAAAAAACAAAGAAGAATATGTCATAGTATGAGAAGGATTCAAAATATAAGGGATAGGTTTAGAAGAAAAGAAGGTATCACCCATAAATCCATGAGATAATGTGTGGGAAGGGGAATGGGTTTCTTATATTTGACCATGTATCATGAGATTGTAAATAGTTAAAGGGTATTTTCCTCTATGTTGAGGAAACTCATTAATGAAGAAAAACATTTTGGGAGTGTAATTTAATTCCATTTGATCTTCTAAGGAAAAAAGAGGGTTACAAACTAAAGATGAATGAGGAAGAGTTCCATAATAAGTAGTGTGAGTGACCACATGCGCATTGATTTCATCTAAAGTGGAAACCATAAGCGATTGATGGGGAAACCTATTGGGATTGGTGAAGCTCATCATATTTGTTGAGTTTAACTCTGAATTGTCCTCAAATAGGAAGTTGATGATGGAAAAAGGGAGATAAAAGGAATGATGTAAAGATAAAATCAAAAAATAAGGTATAAAGTTAAACTGGTCGACTATGTTCTGTAGCCTAGGAATAAAACAAAAAGATAGGTCAACTATGTATTGCAATTAGGAAGGATAAATAGGTTGATAAGGACACATAGTTATGTATGTTAACTGTGTACTATTGAATAGAGAATTGAGCAAGAAGATAAAAATACATAGTCTTGCCAGTCAACTATTTATTGCAAGCAGGAAGGCTTAATACTTTTAAAGAGACTGTATTGACCAATACGATGGTGTTGTAAAATAGGGGAAATATTGGTAAGATAATTTGAATTAATAATGAAATCAAGCACATACGCAATTGGATCAATGTGATCGATCTAATTGGAGCACATAGCATAAACCTTGGATTGATGCTAGCCAATATAGTTTTTGAAATATAACACACATTGATCAAAGAGAAAATAAAAACTAAAAAAATAAATGCTAATTAGTTGGTCATCTTGAGTGTTATTAAGTTATAATAAAGTTTTATTTTAATGTAGTAGGGAAGTTGGCTAAAAATAAAGAACTATAAAATAATCTAAGTTTGGTTTCAAGATATTTGGGCTTAAAGGGATTTATTTTGATGTGGTTCTAGCTTGGTATTGGGGCCTACCCCCTCACTTCATAAGCCCACAATGATAAAAGTGTCAGGTTCTTTTCTAATATATATCATCAACCATGTGTTTATATTTGACAAAAAAACCAAGTTAGCATCTCCCTTGGTAATAAAATCCAAGTAGGTAGGCCTTAGGAAGATAAATATTTGATGTTTTTAATGTAAAGTGATTTGGTAGAGTGTGCAAAAGAGTAAAATAGTGTAACTAAAATGGTAATTTGAAAAACCACATATTTAAGATATGTGAGTTACTCAAAGCATGTAAACAATTAAAAATGAAAGGTGGATTAATTATTAAAAAATAGATATTAATTCCTCGATTGATAATAGTAGAATGTCAGTTCAGATGACACTATATGTAAAAAGTACATAATGGAGTCGATAGGGTCACTACTATTCTACAAAAATAAGGTATTTAATAACAAAGTTGAACAAGTTGACTATGTATCTTAGATAGAAAATTGACTACAAAACTAATTCAATCAGGTTAACTTAGTTAGCTACAAGGTTACAGTTTTATAGACTATGAACTTATGAAAAATAGTACTAAAATAACTAAAACTATAGAGATAAAATAAAGGAACCTTGGTGGGGTTGAAGACATTTTAGCTTGTAAATTTTTATGTCATGATACTCAGATTGGTTTGGGCAAGTTTACAAAACATTATATGATGACAAAGAGATAATGAATAGACTCAACATGTTCGACTGTGTTTGTTGCAATGTATGTTGATAAAAGAAAATAGTAGAAATAGTCAACTTGTTCAACTATGTATGTTTATATAGAACTAAAGAAGAATATTATGTCAAACCAATTAATCCAATAACTTGTAATTGATGAAGACTTGCACAAATAAAACATAGTCATTTGAAGTGACCGTGTGTTAAACCTATGGATATAAAGTTAGAACTATACCGACTACCGAGATGTAATACTATAAATATAGAAAAATATAAATGGTAGAAAAAAAGATGACTTTAAAAATAACTTGTACGGGTTAGATTCACTAGAATGTATGAAAAGAGAAATGCAATTGATATATAAATCAAATTTAGCGTAGAGAAGATAAATCTTACTTACACTTTCGATTGTCGATACATTAGATATTCGGGGTCATGACAAAGATGGATATACTACACCTATCCAAGGGATATATTACCACAATAAAATCACCAAGGAGGATTCCAAAGCTTCGAGTCAAGCAAAACTTTACAATAACCCTAGCAAGGTTCTATGTTTTCATATTCACAAAAGTAAATGACAAGTAGATTAATGTCTAATCTATCTCTCATCAAATCTTGTGGCACAAAGTAGAGGTAATAAATATAAAGGTAAACATGCATAGGAGATATATACTCATGTCAATGTATATGAAATCCTAATGCATGTGAGAGAAGTAAAAATAAAAATCTATCTACTCTTACAAAGAAGGAACAAAGTTCGGAATACTTAACTTTAATGACAAACCCACCAAACCTCAATCTCTCCCATGGCCAAGGTGGTTCATAAGAGGATATCATGGTATCAAAGGATGCCAAGGACAAGTCAACTCTAAGCTACATAATCTATATATGCATCAAAAAGACTTCTCCACAAAATAAGATCTGTATCTCCAAAAAAAGTATTGAAACCCTAATCTATGCTCCTCAAGTAAAATGGTGGATAATCAGATGCATAATATATATTTATTTTTCTTCTCTTCCTGAATAAATGATAAAATGAGTGTGTATATATAACTGGGTCTAACCCTAATATTTTTTGAAAGTTTCACTGATAGGGTCAACCCAATCGACTCTATATAATTATTAACAAAAACAAATTAGATATTGGTCTAGGTCAGCCCCCTAAATGAGTTTTTTTAAATAGAGTACAGATTCGATAAGGTTGACATTATATTGTAAACCATCAAAAAGGAGTTTAGGCTAGGTTATAGCTAATAAAGGTAGAAAAGGACTAGAGGAGGGTGCAAAATAGGAGGCAAAGCTTAGGAGAATATTTTTAGGAGATGGTTGTGCAAATAGCAAGTGGTAGCATAGGGATAAGAATCCTACAAACTACCAATGGTATGTCCACCCCTTTCTCAGTGCATCCCTTAAGACGTGCATTCAGAGATATTGAGACTTGACAGGTACCTGCAAGAGAGAAAACATTAGTAATTGATAAAGTTTGAAACTATAATGTGTATATAAAAATTATTGTTTGTATATTATTTCCTTTGTCTTTCAAAAAATTACTATATGTAATTGTCTTTAAACATTATTATGATACATCATATTCACTTTATTAATTAAGTTTTGTAAAATAAATATGGTTTGAATGTCAATTTTTTTTCCACAAATTGTTTCTCCTATTTTCATTTCTCTCTTTTAAACAATCAACACTGCACTTCTTGTGTGCTATTAATATTTTTGTTGCATCTCCTTCATATAATTACTAATTTTGTTATAAGTAATACTATTAAAATATCTTTCATAATGTAACTTTGAAATCTAAAATCTAAATACAAATCATTCCTTATTGATGACTTTTCCTCTCAAAATTATGTTCAACTTTATCATTTCTATTTTTTTTTTTCTATTCCTTTATTATATAACTATAAAATAGATACCTTTAAATAAACACCTAATAATTAATTCAGAACATAAATCTAAAAAAAAGAAGAGAAAGAAAGCGAATTAAAGAGCATGTGCCTCCTTCAACAGCTTTATTCATTTCCTACATTTTCTTACAATTATACTCAAATAATTATTTGGAATTTATTCCTCTTAAATCCCAGTTTCAATGGGAACCTCCTTTGTTGACCGGCCAAAATTCAGATGATTAAAGAAATGTCAAGAGAGTTTGCTTGCTAAGAACGGCAGAGAATATTCAAACAATACCGAAATCATCTAGAAGAATTTTCACACAATCCAGAAACACTAGGCCAACTGAAATTCATTTGGAGAATATTGACCATTAAGAACCATCGAGGAAGAAGACTAGATTGATCAAAAGAAAGCATCTATTACGTTTGATAGAATTTATTAAGAAATATTTTAATCATAAATCACATTTATTAAGAAAATGTGAATCATTAATTAACATTTGAGAATGAAGATTAATCTAAAACTAAGAAAATTCCTTTTGAGTCAATTATAAGAAACATCCAGGAAGAAAAGTATATTGACCCAAAGAAAAGTAAACGTAAAATTTATTACGAGAAAATTGATTATTCATTAAAATAAATATCCAAAGAAGACTTTATTCACTAGAAACATCCGCGAAGAAGATTATTGATGAGAAGAATGGTTATCCTATAGGCCCAGTGGAATTCACTACGAACCTAAGGAAAAAAAAGTATTCATAGAAAACTATACAAGAAACATCCAGGAACAAAGACGATGCCGGCCCAAGAAAGAGTAATCATCTAGGCGCTACATTATTTCAGTGGAATTCATTGGAAGAGAAAGATTACACTCTATTTTTTTCCCTGATGAGAAACAATGGGTGCGAAGGGGATGTTGGCAGGTTTTATAAGAAAAGATGAAGGCTATGTTTTAAAAGGAATAACTTCCGTTGGTTGCAAATCAATGACCTCAATTCGTCGATGGAAAAATAAAGAGGCGAGAAAGATCGAGCGGCAGGAGCTCGTAAATATCAATCAATCTATCAAATTGTTAATACAATGGTAATTTGCATATTTGTTGTGACAGATTTTTCAGCATATACTATTTTTGTTTGTTAATTTTTTTGAGGAACCTGCAGTTTTGCTGTGTTGCTGAGAGTGAATGTTACGGCGTTGAAGGTTGCGGATCGGGCGATTTTCAGCATTGCAAAGGCTATAAAATTGCTAAACGGGCTGTTGACGGTTGGTCCGCTCCGTTTCAAATGGGGAAGACGAATTGCGAAGAAATTCCCGTTTGGAGAGACGCTTGTCGCACTGTTGGAGAGTTTCGGTACGCTTCTCCTCGTTATTATTTATTTACCTTCCACTATTAATGTATGCAGTACATTACATATCTGCTAAAATGGCTGTGCCGTCTCATAGGGAACACATGTTTCAATTTTTTCGGTGATTGTAAAGATTCGTGAAATTGTGCATTGGATTTTTATATAGTTGGCCGGCTGAAAGGAATCATATTTGCGTTTTCAAAAAATATGTCTTATAATTTATTTGTTCCTATGCTCCTTTCAGGCTTATGACCTGTTCATTAATTGGAATTTACAGAATCACAACAGGAAGCCACTTTCTAGATGCTATATTCAGTGGGTTAATCGTTAAATGGTTAAATAGTTTTTATATTTAATATATTTGTTTTTATAATTTTTTTAAAAAAATTATGTAAAGTAGTAGATAATCAATAGAAATATGTTATTTGATTGTCCAACATACTAGCAGTGTAGGGTTGACCTCTACAATTTATATTCCTTAGACAAACGCATTCCTATTTGAATTCTACTTTAATTAATAGTTTTTAATTTTTAATTTTTTATTTTAAATTAGTGTAATGAGTTGATAGGAATATAAAATAAAATATAAAAATGAATTGAATGAGTTTCAATAAGAGTTTATGTTAAGAAATGGACATCAACAGAAATATGTTATCTGATTGTCTAATATATCAGTTATTTAGTGTTGACCTTCATACCCTATATTCCCTCGACAAACACACTCCTACTTAAATTTTACTTTAGCGAACACAAATATAATTGTTGAAAATTCAATTACAAATCACATTTAAAGGGTTGGTGAGGTGAGAGTATTGTGTATATATGGTCAAGTCCATAATTTCAAATGTAAAAGAAACTTGCTGGAAGTAACAATAGTTTTTTCTCTATAAAACTAATTGAAAAGATTAACTTTTAGCTCTGAAAATTTAATGACTTCATATGGATTTGTACTTCCCATTTATTATTTATTAGGTGTGTCCATTCATTTATTGAAGGACTCCATTAAATTAGAACTGAATAAACATCTCATCCTTCTGTTCCAGTGATTATTTTACTTTCATGAGTGGAACTGTTATTTTTAGTAGGACAAAAGTGTCATCGCTTTTGTGAAACATCCATCTTGTCTTAACGAATTATTTGGTCGGATTACATGCTATACTCAAATTTAAAAGCCATGTTTCTAGCCAATTTCTGATTTGATGATTGTCTAATTTGTTTTTCATATTATCGTTATGAATCCTACTTCCTTTCTACAATTTTTTTGATCTAATAGAAACATTATTATCAACAAACATCTTACATTAACTTAAAAACATCTTTATATATTCTGACCTTTATATGTTCTGAAGGTCTGATTAGAAACAGAAAACCCATCTACTAGTTCTTCTACAAGTCAAACTAAAGTCTGATTAGAAAAAACGCATCTATCAATCAGTTCTAGAACTTTGAGACATGGTATTCATTATTAACCTTAAATATAAATTTAATTATTAATCAAATCAAACTCGATTCAATGCTTACAATTTAGTATAATGGCAGGCTAAATCTAATCTTTAGAGAGGTTAGGGGATTTTTCCAATTCAAGGACCAGGGCTTTTTCGAGCCTTTTATATCTCCATATCTTCAATACTTTTTTATATTATATATTTATGTTTATTGGTTGTTCATTAAAGCTCTGCAATCGTAAATATAAATTCTCAACATTTCTATTAACCTCTCTTTGACCTTTTTTCCTATCTGGTTGGCGTTTTCGTCATTTCTAACTGGCCTTCAAAGCCTGGACGCCGATGACCACTTTCATCTCAATTTGGGCTGTTTAAACCATTTCTTCCGATATAATAACTGCTTCCCACCTCATTATCCTCTCACAGAATTCAACAAAAATATTGGTGAGCGCTTCGGGTACAAGAATTAAATGGTGGAATTCCACGATTTCTTTCGAATTATCAAAGAGTCAATTGGGGAACCCGATTTTACGGCGGAGCTGTGTAATGATTTTCGTCTCCTGGTGGATCCCCAGTATATATATAGCACATATCTCTGTGTGTGTGAGTTATATATATATATATATATATCACATTCATATTACTATGTGATTACGATATGTATGTCACATTCATAGTACTCTATGTGAATATGGTGTGTGTATGTGTGTGTTACATTCACATAGAGAAAGAGAGAGAGAGAGAGCATGCGCGCACATAATGTGAATATGATACACACATAAAAATCACATATAATAATGTGAATGTGACATACATATGTGTGTGTGTCACAGATATGACTCAAAAAAACTGTAAGTTGAGGGTAAGGTAAGGTAGAAAATGGGATTTGAAAACAAAAAGCATAAATTCTTTCTAACGAACTCTACGACAAGGACAAAAACCAAAGAACTTTTTTTTTAAGCTTCTACTTTAGCACACATAAGTGACAAACGTAGTGAAAAGGTCTAACCTAGATACGATACAATTAGCTCTAAGTTATTAACTAAAGGTTACTTGTTATCAATACTATTGTAACATGTCTTAGCTTCATGATTATAGCTAATACCAAAGAGCATCTTTGACTAGCTATGTATTAGTATAGGAAGTTGCACCAAATGGCATCTCTATACAAATTCCAAAGAGTAACTTAGAATTATTATTACTAGAAAACAAGATCTATCAACCTAAATTACTACTATACATTACAATTGATAAAACATTAATAATTGATTACAAGATACTTGAAACTTCTATTTCATATATTAGTAAATACTAAGTTATTGGTTAAAATAAAATGCATAAACACTATAACATAGATATGAAAGAGAATACCATACAACATAGACTTGAAAAACAAATCAAAGGATTTCTTATCTATATTTAAATGTCAAAATTTCTCATCCTTTTGGAATATGAGAGAGACATGTGTTTATAGGATTAGAATGGGGACGCCTCATCACTCAAGCCATTCTCAAAGCTTACATTTATTTCATAAAATATCTCTTGAAGGAGTACACACAGGACACTTGGCAAAGAATGCCACCAAATGACAAAAAATGTTACAACAGAACTCTACTACGACTAACTAACATCATTCTGGATGAAATTTACTATGATGACCAATTGTAGTGGTGAACACCTATAATCCAGTGGTTATTTTCATCAAAGTTGAATAATGGTGGGACTAGTTATTTAAGATGTTGGTGTAGTCAATATGGATGGTGGGGGGTGATGTGGCTTGAGAATCCTACTTATTTTATTGAATTTTATAATTAGAGATCATGGTTTGCTTGAAAATCATTCTCAATGGTGTTGAAATCTAATATATGCATTTTGAAAAACTAGGGGAACTTGTCCATTAATTTTTTATGTGCTTTCAATGCATCCCTAATGTCCAAATAAAGAGTCTTTGTACCAAGGACCATGTTCCTAGAAAAATTGATCAATTTTTGTAGGTTTTCATGGGTCTTATATATTATATAATTGACCTCTACTCTTAAATTACTTGCTATTTTATGCAGGAGGTCTTCAAAGATGGTCTTAAGGATCAATTCCCCACTTTGATTAACTATACCATTGAATCTCATTTCCCCCATAATCATGATGGAATACCCCTCATAACTGGGGATTTTCCACTCTAAATGTTGCATCTTCTAATGCCATTTAATTTAACTATATCTCTTAGAGGCCACATAGTTTTGGTCCCATGCATAATCTAGGGAAGTTATTAACTTTAGATGACTATATCCCTTATCTATGGATATTTGGACTACAAAATAAATCTTGGCCTCCATATTATTCATGTCATATTCAAGGGATAATAAATCCACCAATGTAGGTTTTGATTATTTCTTTGCATCTCTCATTAATTTGAGGACATCATATAACTTATGGGAAACTCCTTGCACACTACCCATGATGTCCCTTGGATGTTGAATGGTGATTATTTCCTATAGGACCTCCATAGATCAATCATAATCCCTTAAACATTTCCTTTATTACTCCTCTATAGAGTCTATAAAAGTATAGGGATCTTCCATATGACTACCTAAGTTAAAGTGCAGAGTTCTAAGTTTTTAAGTTAATTGGAACACATATTCTCCTTGTTTCAACTCCACTTTATTCCCTTAGGCCATTATAGTTTTTATTTTTATTATCCTCATGGTCTTAGTTTCTTTGTCAAAATGAAAATTGACTATTGGATGCTACACAATGACCAAGTCCAACCTTACTACATCTGCTTGTTACATTTTATGAATCCATTAAGGAATATAGAAGGTAAGTGGTTATTGTGAAGGTTCTACCTATTATTTAGGAGTGGAATATAGGGACTACCCAAAGGGAAGCATAGACTCAAGAGATGATGTTTACAACTAAGGGAAAGGAGGAAAAGATCTTCTCCATTTAGTAACCCTTTTAGGATCCACTATATCAACTATTAGTTTCCCTTTCATTAACCCCTTTGTTTAGGTAATACTGGTAGACTTTGCCTAGGATGCTGAGACAATTGAAAGTTCAAATTGGGTGGATGGTTGTGGATTAGTGACTAGGGAATTAAATATGTTGGAGTGAACTAGACTCTCAAAGAGCACTTATTTATTGAGTCCATATAACTAAGGGCTGGAGGTAGTAAATAATGAATAAATAAGAGGGGAATTGAGAAAGTTTTGAAAATAATATGTTATATATGTATGAGTAACCCAATATGTTATTCTAAATTTTAGGTGCAGGTGCCACAACCTAACTTATGGGGGTTGGGATTGGAATTTACAAACTTTCCCTGTAGTTGCCTAGGCTTTATTTCTTTTGGTTGAAGAATCCAAAATATTAGGAATAACTTCTATATAACTAACTAGGATATAATTAATTATTTTAGTAGATGAGGAATGCGAAGCTTGTATACTCACCCATTGTGTAATAATAATCTACGATGTTTCCATACATACCACTTTTGTGCTAGGAGGTACTGAGGTTGGAGATACACTTATTGACTTGTCTTGCATTTAAGTTGGAGGTTTTGACTCTACTTCATTCCATTATCTCCACCTTAGTCATGAAGTAATTTAGTTGGGCTTGAATTATTCATCAAAATTACATTGTCCCACTGATGGTCTCAGATAAGGAATTTTTTGTCCTATCTTCCCATTATTATTATATGAACCACTCTCCCTATATAAGCTTCTTCTTATCATCTTTACCTTTATATGGGATTTATAGGGGTTCTACTTCCCTAGATCCTTTTATTTTATCCCTTTCTACCCCTAACTTCTCCTCAGAGGCTACCTTAGTTGGAGCACCTTGAGGGGAAATAGAAGGGGCCTTCACCTTTATCTAGTATACAAGAGGTGGTTTAGTGGGAGTAATAGTTATAGTTGATGAAGGAGAAGTAGAATCAAACAAATACTAAGGGATAAATGGTAGTGATGAAGTGGTGGTATTAATGATTGATGGAGGTGATGATTAATAGTCTGGACTAGGGATGAACATGGAACCAAACTAAAAACTAGGAGGTTGAAATATGGGAAACTCATTGTTTTTTCAATAGCGAGTGGAGTAAAATGCAATATCAAAAATGGTCCACCAGGGTGAGATATACTTGTAGTTCTTAATATGGTGGTATCTAGGTAAGGGGGAGTGGACACTATGGTAGATGGATGGGGATGAGTGAATATCAAGATGGGATGTTGAGGAGGCCCCTGGGTGACTCCCTACTCACATCTCATGAAAGCTTGTCTATATGGACTAACCTACACTTATCCTTGAATTCCAGCCTATGAGAGAGGTCTGTGAGGGGGATTTAAAGCCCAATTCTCTTTCTCAATTCTTTAAGCATCCTCCTTGGTAGTATTCAAATTGTACTAAATATTCATATCCACCACCATCGACATATTTAACTTCGTTATCATGTTTTGAACTTATATATCATTCAAAGCATCTAGGAACACCTCATCATGGGCATATGACATATAGACATAATTAATTTTCACCCCGGTTTTAAGCCTATCTAGGTGATTCCTAACCTTTTTCCTTGCATCCCATTCCCTATAGGGTGCCCATTTGAAATCATAGGATGTTTTAGTCCTTCTTATCAGGTGGAAATGTTCCCATCTAATATATTAAATCTAGCTAATGTTGATAGGCATAAGTTAAATTGATCCCTATTTGGCACTCCCTAGATTGGTATCTATGAAATTCACTAATTGAGCAACAATTTTTTTATACCACCTTAGCTAGTACCATTCAAGGAAGATACATGGGAAGGGCATTGGTTCCCTCTATTCTGATTATTATGAAATCTAGGTACAACCAATAACTACCAATCCTTCCAAGAGTCCTTATGATATGATCAAATAATTTGGGCATATATTTTCCTTAAGTGACCTAATATACCATTAGATAGAAGGTATCTATTATTCTAGTCATATTATTTTTGAATAACTAGATGTGGATAAGATTAAACTCATTATAAATTCTATTCTTTGAATATTTAAGGGAATGTTCTAAGGATTATTTGATAACTAAGTGGATTATTATGATTATAACATCTAGTAGATAAGATATCATAATTTTTTTCCATCTAGTTGGTTGTCTAAACTACTAATTTGGTGGATCAAATTACCATTGATGATTTACCTAAGGGTGATGACCTTGATGGATGTGAGGATGGTGTCTAGTAGGGGGATCCAAACTTCATTGACATAGGTTATAGTTGGGAAACAATATATTCTGTTCAACATGAACATGAAAATCCTAATTCTTAGCCTGAAAGTGGAAATTGGGATGATAGAGATGTGTTACTTGACCTTGAAGGTAGTTGTGTCATTTAACCACTCCTATAACTTACTGGTAACCATATTTGTTGACATCTATAAGTCAATTAGAGCTTTGTTATAGGTTGCATCTAGGTTGGGGAGATGTTAATATTTCTTAGAGGCATGCCAACTAAGATAGGCCATAAGTGTACAATTTTGAAGGACATGCATAATTTTTCCTAAATTTTTTAAATTTTTAAATAAGTCATAAAATAGGTCAATGTAGAGAATTACCTCTTATTTTTCTATTTAATAATTTAGGCCCATGGATTTGATCACCACTAGGTCTTACTTGTACCTACATATAAAATTTTAAATTTGCTCCTTAGGATCATAGGGTTCTGTTTCCTCAATTTCCTCCCATATAGCTGAGTAGTGGATGAAGTCATGATTGAGAGCCATTTCATCATATTTTGTATCTGTGTATTGATCAAACCTTATAAGAGAATATGTATAATGGGAGTTACAAATTTTGAATCATAAGACATTTATTTATACTCAGGTTATATCTCTCTAGGATTGCATGGGTGTTTGGTTTCAAAATGGAATTTGAATTCACATTTGTAGTCACTAATTTTATGGTAATGTGATTTCCCTTGACTTGGTTGATTATACATATTTACTCATAGATTCATTTACTTTATTTAATTGAATACAATCATAGAATTCATGCAAATTAATGTCTCCAATATCTTTAGCTCATTTTTGCTTTTGTTTATTTTCATATTTTAAATTTTCTTTGTGATATGTCATCCTTTTGAAAATCCCAATGTTAGGTGTCTTTTCCCTCTTGGTTTTGAGTGATTCATCATCCTTTCTTAGACACTTCTCAACTTCCCACATCTCCCAAAAATTATGTCTTGCTATTGAAAGACCTTTACATAAATTTGGAGATACATGAATAAATTTCACCTCCCCACTACCTCATGGTTCTTTCTCTAACTTATTTTATGCTTATTACTAGATCTTTCCCTCATGATGGTGAAACTTGGGTAAATTATATGGTCTCACTCTCTCCAAGGGTGTCATATTATATTTCATATATACATAAGATCTAGGTGAATGGGATTATGACACTTGGCAAAATATTGGTATTTTGCTTTCCTAGAACTATCATACTTATCATTTTACTGTGTATACTCTAAGGGAATAGGATGATGAAACATGTCATCATCATAGTACTCCATTTTCTTGTAAGTCTTACAAACATTTAGAATTCCTTGATGATTGTAGGCCTAAAAAATTGGGACATGTGGATAGTTATCACTGCTCTATTTGCCTATGGGTTTTGTACTTTAAAAATTTGATCCTATCAGTCATTGGGTGAGTGGGATTATGACTATTGGAAACATCTTGATACTCAACTTTCCCATAATTATTTTAAAGTTTCTAAGTGTTCAAAAATCTATGGGTTAATGGGTTGTCACTGCATGGTACTAATTAATATGAAAATAGAAGTGTAAAACTTTTCCAAGTTAAAACAAAATGAGGACTAGTAGAATTAGAAAGGAATGAGGATATGGTATGTTCGAGTTGGCATAAAATACTTGATGGAATAAAGTTATGATTAACTTGTATGATGAAAAAAAAAATGAATAAAAGTGTTGAACATAGGAATCCCTGGACCAACCTCAAAGAACCTACACACTTAGGAATGTTTTGGAAGTTATTAATAGATTAGTCTAAGTAGAATAAACAATTAAAACTTGGATAGCCAGGGAAATGAAAAATCTTATTAGCATTAAGGCAACTATTCTTAACCAGAAATCCAAGAATAAGATTGCTTTGGAAATCTTATAATTGTTAAGCACATAATAATTTAATATCAATAAATGATTAGTCCACCATAGATAGATGTTTTTAGGCTAAAATGAGTTGCTACTCAAAAACAAAATTGATAGTGGGATATGTTGGACATAACAAAGTGTATAATGGAATGTGAAAAAAGTACAAGGTTGACAAAAAGGTAGATATAATTATAATGCTTATAAAAATATAATAAACACAAGAGTAGTAAGAATCCATCTTATATATCTAAATACAATTTTATATTACAGAAAGTCTTTTAGTATGATTTTAGAGGTCAAATTTATGTTAATAGAGTATTTATATGGTACTAATGAAAGATATCCAAATAATTAATAAAATATCTTACTATCCAAGTGTGGAATATGAGTATTCAATGTCTTTGGTGTTACAAGAAGCACACCTGCTCAATTTATGACTATTTAGATTTACCATTTCTTTATTTTATAAGAACATTAATAGAACTATGTAGAATGAGATTGACAATATATATATTTTTGGCATGATTGAAGAATAATTAGGACTTCATAGTATTAACTAGATATATATATTTTCAAGGTTTTCAAGTCACTTGTGTCCTTTTTTTTAGGCATGGAATTCTTCCATTGTAAAATATGATTTGATCAAGGTACTAAATCTTTATAGAATATTAAACCCTCTTTGAGAAATAATAGTACCCACCAAATTTAAATTTTATGAATGGCTTCTTGTAGGAATGTACTTCAACACCTTTGATGATATGAATGAGAGTAATGTATATATTTCCTATTTGTTTGACCCTAAATTCTATCACTTTATTCATGCATACTATAATTATTAAATCAAGAGTAATCTATACTTGTTTAATTTTCTAAAAAATAGGGTGAATTTAATAGATGTAGTCAAGGATAAGGGATGAATTAATGGAGCCTTTTCTCTATAGATAGAACCTTATTTCACTCAAAAAAATAAAAATATAATCTTTCAATATAAAATGAGATTTTTTTATTACTTAAAATAGAATAAAGTATACCTGATCATGAACAATCATCCATTTATGATGTTCTTAGAGCATAAATGGTAGGATCTAAACATATAATAATATAATTATAAAAAAATATATTGGAGGTTAACAAATCATAAGAGATATTGGTTGTCAAAGATTTTGAAATATCAAATATATTTATAACTAGAATAATACCCTTAAGGAAGTGAAACATTATACAGTTATCCTTATGGAAGGAATAGCTTCATAATTCTAATTCAATGGGAATACCTTCAATATCCTTCTAACAAATATAATAATCTACACTTGATATATTTTGTAATTACATTCATCTCCTTTATTTAGACATATACTACCAATAATGATTAGGTAAACTATCAATCCCAATTTAGGATGACTCATTAACCAAAGTACTATTTCCTTAAATTAATCATTTTACCCAATATATTTAACCCATATAACTAACCAATGGAGATGTGTGACACATGTTAATATCTTCATCAACCCATATAAAGTATCATATCATATCCCTATGTACATAACATGCCATCCCTCCTTGACATTTTTCATCCTTGAAACATTCGAAGAAACTAAGTAATGAATGTTCTTGAAATCATTGCACATTTTTCTCCTTACCGAACCATCCTTTATCAACCATAAATTACTTTTTTAGATGGTATCTCACCAACCTTGTTTCAAAATTTTACTTTTATATTATGATTTCATTCATGATATAGTTGTACCTCCTCTATGTCCGTGCATAATAATTCTTCCTATTATTCCATGTTCCATAATCTGCTATGTTATTCTAATTCCTTGCAAGACTACATAAGTTATTCTTTAGTTTTCATGCATAGCCATTGTGATTGCTACATTGATTCTTAGAATAGAAGGTTGCATAGAAACCTACCTGGTTATAATTCATGACTCAAACTCCACGCTAAAAGATAAAACATCGATTCAAAACATGACACCAAAAAATAGGAAACAAAAAATAAAGTTGAAAAAGATACGACACACAAAACAAAATTACATCAGTAAAAAATAATCAAAATAACATTATAACCTAGAATAAAACTAATAACATACTAGGGCACTTGATGGAGAAGGCAAAGGATCATCTTTGTGTGGTAGAGTAGTCTAAGAAAAAAGGCTATGCAAATGGAGGATCTAATGCCACTCAACCATCTAAGGGGTCCAAATTCATATTTATCACCCATCCATCATTTAAACTAAGTCTAAGTAGTAGTGTCAATAATTATTTTTGGAATGGTAATACAATAAATTATGCTAAACTTTGTGAAAGGTAAACACAATGTAGAACCATCCAAGGTGAAGGGAAATCTTTCACCACCCAAAAGTATGGTAGATATGTGTTTTAATTATTTTCTTGTTTTATATGGTATTCAACATAGATAATTTGATAGAGAAAATAATCATGAAGTAATAATTTAATTTTCATTAAGTACATCATAGATAAATTAGTTTCAAGTAGTTACATGGTTTCAAATGGGTTTGTTAAGTTTCTTAAACATTAGTACAATTTAGGAAGTCACAGTCTTTGTTCAAGGAATAAAATGGATATGTTGTTGGGAAAGGGTAAAAATATGTTCAATAAATTCCATTATTTTTTTAATTTCATATTTATATTCCATTTGAAAAGTTATGCACTTTCAAAAAAAAGATCATTTAAAATATGTATGCAAAAGTTATGGACTCCATAAGTTAATAGACATTACACATTAACAAAACTCTATGTATGGATTGAGTGGTGGTTTTGGAGGAAATTGAAGTCTATGTTGGTGAAACTAACATTTTATGTGGCCCATTGGTTTAAAAACCACTACAATGGTTTCATAACTATCACAGTGGTTTTAAAACCACTAGATTACATAAAGCAATAGTTTCAACTTGCAATGGAGAACTATCAAATATAATGAATTTTTTAGAGGATAGGGAAGGTGAATATACACTCTAAGAGGTAGATGAAGTTATTTAAATATTAAAATTAGGATAGAGGTTGAGTTTTCAAGATAAAAACAAGGGAAGTGGGAGCTTTAACTAGAGAAAAGTTAGAGTGTAGAAGTAAACTAGTCCATGGAAGACTATGAATATATATTTTTCTTCATTTTTATGATTGAATATTCCTATAATACATGCAAGTATTATATTTACATTGTAAAATATTTTTGATTCTTTCATGTCAAATAAAAAAATATTGTTCTTTGTGTCAAAGATTGAGTTATGTGTCTTGTTTTGAGCTAGTATTTAAGCAAAATAGATTTTAAGGTTGTCCTTCATTGGACCTCATTATATATTTGCACCAAAATATCATAAATCATAGAAATATTTTTAGAAGGTAATTTATATAAATCACGATAAGAATTATAGTAGAGAGTAGAGAGGTGACATTTCTACTTTCACTTGAGTGGACAATTATGTATGTTAATATTAATAACATAAGAAAAACATATGAGACAAGTATAAATATTAATATTAATAAAATAACAAATAACAAATAACAAATACAATTAGAAGTATATAAGAATATAAAAATTTCATGTTAAACTAATAATTGAAATCCATATAATAAGTTCATGTTATTTTATACAAAATTTATTTAAACTTATTTCTTAACATTGTTTAAATAATGAGATCTCTTAAATGTTTTCAAATTAATTGTTTAGTAATATATATTTTAAATATAATTATTATTGATTAATAATAAAATTGATGAAGATGTTTGGTTTATGTAGAGTCTATTATGATTCTATTGTTGTGAAATTTATTTATAGATACTAATGATATATCCTTTAAATGAACTAACACACACACACCCAAAAAAATGAGTAATGTGACATTTCTATAGCTAAAATTTTAATTTACTTTTTTTAATAATATGTCAAAAAGTCTAAGTTTTGATAAACCTGACATTTCCATACCAACCTAATTTTATAATTATTTTCTTAAAGTTTACCAAAAATGTACATATGTTATGCAATATCTATAGTAATATATTATTTTTAAAATATAAAAAATCTATGAGGAATGTTTGAAGATGTGGGTCTTTTACAAATTATTATAAGTATAATTAAAATTTGGAACATCAAGATAGCCTTAAAACTAGATAATAAACTAATTATAGATATGCCACAAATATTCTTCAAATATCTTATATTATATATTTTTTGTCAAATGATAATGGTAAAAATAGCTTTTTTTTTTGTAGTTTACTAAATACATATGCATGAATATGATGCGATTCGAAAACACTATTCATGGGCACTATTCATAAGTTACTATTCACTAATGAGTTAGTAGATACTATTCATCTTGGTGAGGTGTGCACAACACTTTTTTTGAGATCTTAGGTGTCATGGGTGAAATTTATAGTGGGGCTCCATAATTATGAATTGATATCTTATCAAAATAGAGATTATTTACCTTTTTTGGTTGATGTGCAAGTGGGAGACCAAGACCACTATTATAGATTGATCACCCATGTGAAGTTGGTCAAATTTCCATGTGGGGACTTTATTTTGATTAAAATTATGAGCGTGTGTCAAAATTCCATGTGGGGAGCAAAGTTAATGTATTTTAAAAGGAGATTCCACTAGTTTTTTCAAGCACATGTGGAGTGGGGAACACCTTTTGAAGGTTCTACTTATTGGAGGGGTCCAGACTAAAGTGGATCACATGGTGGAGGACCTATTAATATTGATGGAAGAGGTCAAATTTTTGGGATTCCTTTATTTCTCCCTCATTATTCCATGTATTTCTATAAATAATTGTGTTCTTGTCTTAGTTTTTTAGGCTAGTTTGGGAAGAAAGCTTGTGTGAAAGCTTTAGAAGCCTCTTCAGATTGGGATGCCAAGTTTGTAATGTGTTTTGGGATAGCTTGTTTAATATTTTTTTTAAATGATTATTTGATGAGATGATTAATGATAATTGAGAGATGGTTCTATGTGATTAATTCAAGAATTAAATATGTGCTCTGTGAGAGTTAAGGATTGTTTAATCCTTTATGTGGTTGGAGGCCACATCAAGTGGTATGAAATCAAGTTCTAATTCCTTGGGTATAGGTTGTGAGAGGATAGGATATTGTTGAATAATGAATATGTATTTTATGTTTTGTAGGTTTTTAATAAATGGACAAGAAGAATGGAATAATGCCACTAGAGAGAGAGAGAGTGGATGAAGAAGCTAAAGACATGGAGCAGACTTTTGGAGTTTCTACTAAAAAGAGTTGAAGATTATGACATTAAAGAAGATTTAATGTGGGAAATGATAGACTCCATGAAAGCAAATGTGTCTAATTTTAAGAGAGACATAACCATATGGAAGAATAATGAAGAAACTAAAGATGAGAAGATGAAGGAGAAATTACCATGGAAGGCAATGTGAAAGAGGAGAAGAAGGTTGTCATGGAAGACAAAAAATCTGATTTTAAAATCATCAAAGAGGAAGAGGCTTGTGAGGATCCCATAATTGAAGGCATCCAATAGGAGATACATGTGAGTGAAGAAAACAATTATGAAGACTTGTAGAAAAGAGAAGTTTGTAGCTATGAAGAGTTATATGAAGATGAGAGTTGCAATCATGAGGAGTTACATAGAGAATAATAAATCCTAACATAAAAGGATATGGAAGTGATTATTATTGGTGAATAATATGAATACATCCTTGTAAATGATGATAGATATGAATATGAGGAAGATGGCATCCATGAGAAGCTAAAAATTTCCATGAAGGAAACCATAGAAGTGAATGATGTTTAAGTATTATACATGTGGAGGTGATGATGGAGGATGTTGTGAAAAATAATACACATGTGGAATAACATGATGTTCTAGGAATTGAAAATTAGTTGAATACTTCTTTGGAGGAAGCCTTGGATGAAGATTTGGTTGATATTAATGTTCCAACCATAGAGGATATTTTTGCACAAGAGAGTGCACATGTGGAGGATTATTTTTAAACCATGAGAGATGAGATACAATTAGATGTGTTATGTGATGTTTTGTAATATACAATATATGGTAGATGGTGGAAAAAAAATTCAGATGGGATTTTGGTGGAGATGGATAGACAACAGTGGGTTTGAGATCATATGGATAAATAAGATGCATGATAGAGCATCCTGGTGGAGGAGGATGGTTTTGGATGGGAGATGTGATCCCATGAGTATGATTTATGGTGGGTTTCATCCCATAATTTTTTGTGGTGTATTTGAGTCCATGTATACATCCATTGGTATATGGATGAGATTATGGAAGAGGAGGATGGTTTTAGGGCTAGTGTGTAGAAATTGCAAGTGGAGACAAAAAAGTAATATTATTTAGGTGTACATGGTGTATTGGAATGGAATTATATGATAATTACATTGGGTGACTAAAAGGGTGGTTATAACACTGAACCCCTTTATGTGATCATGAGATCACATTAATTATCTTAGATGTTTGATGTAGGAGCATCTAAGGCATCATGAAATATTGCATCACCCAAAAGTATATTGGTGTGCTTTCTTATTTTTTATCTAAAAAAGTGGCATGGATAAAATCAAGAAAACTCATAGGATTTGAGTTGTTTCCAACTAAAGGAGAATGATACGGTGGGAAAACACTATTCATGGTGACTATTCCTAAGTTATTATTTGTTGATGAGGTAGTATACACTATTCATCTTGGTGAGGTGTCCACAACACTATTTTTGAGTGCTAAAGTGGCATGGTTGAAATTTTTAGTGGGGATCCATATTTATGAAATGATCTCTTCTCAAAAAGGAGATTCCTTACCTTTATTGACTCTTGTGTAAGTGGGAGACTAAGACCACTATTCCAGAATGATCACCCATGTGAATTGGGTTAGATTTCCATGTGAGAACTTGATTTGGATTGACATTATGAGAGTGTGTATAAATTCCATGTTGGGAGAAAAATCAATGGGTTTAAGCTATGTCAAAAGGATATTCCACCAGTTTTGGGTAGCACATGTTGAGTTGGGAACTCCTTTTAAAGATTCCATTTGTTGGAGGGGTCCAAAGTAAAGTGGATCACATGGTGGAAGACCTTTTACTATAGATGAATAGTCCTTCCAAGTGGAAGAGGTCTAATTTTTGGTTTTCCTTTGTTTCTCTCTCATTATTCCATGTATTTCTATAAATAATTTTACTCTTGGCTTAGTTTGTTAGGATAATTTGGGAAGAAAGCTTGTGTGAAAACTTTTGGAGCCTTCTTGGCTTGGGATGCCAAGTTTTAAATGTGTTTTGGGATATCTTGTTTATGATTTTGTGTGAGATTATTATTTGATGAGAGTATTAATGATAATTGAGAGAAGTTTTTATGTGATGAATTCAAGAGTTGAATATGTGTTTTATGAGAGGTAAGAATTGTTTAATCATTTATGTGGTTGGAGGCCACATCTGAATGAGGGTTAATATTTAACACAAAAAGATGTTCTCAAATATTTTCCAATAATTTTAAAGGTCCATACACTAGAGGTTTGACCTTCCTTTTATTCCCTTGTATATTGTTTTTATTCACTCCCAACTAAGCATTGTCTCCTATATTGAGCATATGCTCTTTTCGATGGTTGCCATGTCTAGCCTTGTACTTGTATTAAAAATTTTCCAAAAACTTTTTCACATTGACATGGATTTTATTGATTTACTCAATAAATATTATTTATCATATCACTTCAGAATCTATTTCTTTCCATTTTCTTTATTGTTCCTTGCAACATTAAGTGGATTAGAAGAAAAATATTCAAACATGCTTCAAAAGGTGACTTTTTTCTTGGGTGTATGCACTAACCTATTGTGTTGGTGTTAAATATTTGTAAAATACTCATCCAAAGTCCTTGGATTATTTATTTTATAGCTCATTATGATATGTATGAAGGTTCTCACTAGATATTTTTCACTTAATGGGTAACTACAAATTACTCTTTGACTTATTAATTATACAATAAGCTAAGTTATTTTAACATAATAGTTTATGATCCATAAAAGTACGTGACATAATAACCAAAATTGACATGTCATATTTATTTATATATGAAAATAATATATTTATAATTGAAATAATTTTGTGTTCCAAATACATCCAAAAAACACATAATATTTATTATAGAAATATTTTGATCTAGAGCCTGTGATTAGACCTAGGGCACAACACACTTAAAAAATGTTAAGTGTGTTATGGAATGTGAAAAATGTACAAGGTTGAAACAAAGGTAGATATAATTATAGTGATTATAAAAATAAATAAACACATGAATAGTAAGAAACCATCCTAGAGATCTAAATGCAATTTTATATTATACAAAGTCTTATAATATGATTATAGGGGCCAATGGTAGTAAGACATATTAGTATCCAAGTGTATAATATGAGTATTTTATGCTTGTGTTATTACAATAAACACACATTCTCCTTCTATGACTATTTAGATTCACCATTTTTTATTTTATAAAAATAGGAAAAACACTATGTAAAATGAGATCGGTAATATTAAATCTCTTTGGCATGATTTAATAATAATTAAGTGTTCATGGTACATATATATATATATATATATATATATATATATATATATATATATATATATATATATATATATGTTATTTTTAAGGTCTTCAAGATAATGGTGTCATTATTTTATGGCATGGAATTCTTCCATTATACCATATGATTTGATCATGGTACCAGAACCTTCTAAAATAGTTACCACTTGAGAAAAAATAGTCCCCACAAAATTTAAATTTTATAAACCACTTATTTTGGGAATAACATTCACCAAATTTTATGATATTAATGAGACAAATGTATCAATGTATTATGTGTTTGATAATCATGTCAGTCACTTTATTT
The DNA here is from genome assembly GCA_037957365.1 of Torreya grandis. Lineage (NCBI taxonomy): Eukaryota > Viridiplantae > Streptophyta > Pinopsida > Cupressales > Taxaceae > Torreya > Torreya grandis. The sequence goes on from JARHVA010004864.1 coordinate 1,191,634, forward strand.
GGGCATAATCTAATGCTCAAATCAAGAGTAATCTATACTTGTTTCATTTACTAAAAAAATGGTTGAATTTAGTAGATACAATCAATGATAGGGGTAAAATTAATGGTATCCTCTTCCTTCTATGTATAAATTTATTTTTATCAACATAAAAATCTAATCTTGTAAAAAAAATGAGATTATTTTATTACTTAAAATGAAACAATGTACAATTAATCATGAAAAATCACCCATTTATGATGTTTTTAGATCACAAATTATAGTATTCAAACATATAATAATAGAAATATGTATAATATATTATATATAAACATAAAATAAGAGATATTGGTGGGCCAAAATGGAAAAATATGCAATATAATTATAAATAGAATAATACCCTTAAGGTAGGGAAATAACATACAATTCTCCAACTCCATAATTCCACTTTGAGGGGAACATATCCAATATCATTATAATATATAGAAGACTCTCCACTTACTTGATAGATTTTATAATGATATTAATCTCTTTTATATATACCTATGCTAATAATAATGCATAGGTAAACCATCAATCCCAATGTAGGCTGACTCACTATCCAAAGTACTAATTATGCATGTTACTAATTTTATATTTGAACCATATAATTAACTAATGGGGATGTGTGACACATGTCAATATCTCCATAAAATTATACATTATCATATTATAACCCTACATACATAGCATACATCCCTCTTTGACATGTTTTATCCATGAAACATGAGGGAAAACCAAGTAATGAGTGTTATTCAAATTATTGCACAATTTTATCCATACCTAATCACCATTGATCGTCCATGTGTGATATTTGTAGGTGATATCTCACCAACCTTGTTTTAATTTTTT
>JARHVA010004864.1:1197500-1230000 GCA_037957365.1 Torreya grandis
GAAAAAATAAAATTTGGGATAAACAATGATCACTCACCCCTCCATGAAATAAGTTCATGAAATTTTAACATGAGGATATATCTCATTTCATGAAGCTAAATAAAATGGAGCCAAGAAGTAAACATATCTAAACCCTCTATGAGACTGATTTTTAAGATTAAGACACATGTCTCAATATAATTACATGAACCTTGATGAGGCCTTATGACATAAAAAATTTAACCTAGATTCCATGAAGAATTGACATATATCACATTTTGATTTCATGATAAGATAAGGAGAATAAATATAAAATTAATAAAGAAGTGATAACTAAAATTTTGTGAGATTATGATAAGTGTCAAGTTCTAGTTGCACAAATAAAAATAAAACTTAGAGGTAAAATAAAAAGTATAACTACATAAGATCTCACAAGAAGGAAATAAGTAGAAAAAAATAAAATTAGGGAGAATGTTTCACCCTCAGAGCTTGAATAATAATCAACAAATTGCTTTCATGAAAGGGAAAACCTTGTCATCCTTTCATATTATGGAGAGAATATAAAATCAAGATGTTCAATATAAAAATCAATAATCAATTTCTAAAGGGTGTGCCATATGTTGATTTTTTTTTAAATCTGAGAAAAATGAGTTTTGTTTTTAGGTGACAAGAGAAAAAAACTAGTTTCAAAGGGTTTTAAAACCATTTCACTTTATCCTAGAGATCCTAAGTGTGAAAACCAATATTTTAAGAAGAAAAAATAGACTTGGTGAAGTCTATAAAGATTTGATATGTAATTAGAATCCATGGGCACTAGGACATGAGGTTAAGTGTTAAACCCATTTTTTTCATAAAGAGTCACAATCCATGAAATTTTGTATAAGCATGATCTAGTCACATATGGAAGTTGAAAAAAGAAAAAAAAACTCAAAGGTACATGTGATAGAAGGAGGTTTTGTGTGTAAAGAAATAAGACTAGAAAGAACATCAACTAAGGAGGAAGGAAAAAATACATAGGTGATAAATAAATAATAATTGATAAGATCCACATGAAAATTTTAACACAAATCAAAATTCTTATCCACACAACAAAGAAATTAGATATATGTGATTCACGATTGAGAATAATACAAATGAAGTGGCATGAAAGCACACTGTACACCTATTTGGTCAAATGTGTTTCATCTATCATATATATATGAATGAAATTTATTGTAAATCAAGGCAATAGAGTGATTATATAAACCCACCCATGCTATTATAATACATAATATTGAGACTAATAATGTTAAGGAGAGAGTTGTTTCTATTATAGAGAATTTAGGTATGAAGGCTTTAGTTTAGGTTATATGAGCCATTATTACTCATGAATATAAAGTATTAATTCCCAATATTTTCTATTGTATGTATGATTTGTGTACTTATTAGTTTTAATATTGATTATATTTATTTGATAAATCATGAATAGGGTTGTAGACATTTAATATATTTCTAGTACATGTTCATACTTGGTAATATAAGTTTACAATGGCCACCCTTTTAGAGTGGATATCCCTATGTCAAAATATAAAATAGTCCCCCTTAGATAAGCACTTAAGTGTTATGCTTAAGTGATAGGTCAGTGAAGGAGTAGTGTTATGTTTTGGCATGTGTGGCAATGTAAATTGCATTTGGAAGAAAAAGATTTAACCTAAATTTTCATTTCTTTGCCAAGACCTTGTTCAACAAGACAATGAAGATTTTAGATAGTTATGTCATTCATAAACATGTTGGAATTCATGAAAATGTGATTTTAGGAGAATGCCTTAGAAATTGTTGTAACCACTTATCAAATTAACGATTTGAATCCAAGAAATTTACTAGAGAGTTAGATATACAACCCCTTATATGAGATATTGTTTCAAGAGATTATAAAACACCTTTATGCATATCTAACAATTTATATAGTTAGTCATAAAATGAATGTTTGTGAAAAGCATGCATGAACAAAATAAAGGATCAAGAAGCTTAAACTAGTGGACAATATATGAACTCACATAGTGTATTTTCCATGGAGGGGAGCTTTGGGTAGTTACCTACTAGAATATTTGGTATCAACCTACACTTTTTGAGAGGAGGAAGTATATCAATTTTTCTCAAGATATGAAGATATTTCATATCCTAGACTTCCATTTAGATTAATAATATGCTAGTAGAGTAGGGAATCAATCAAGTAGTAATGAAGATCTAAATCACTTTGTACATGGGCCAAGAAGAAGGTATGGGTAGAGGAAAGGTAGAGTTAAACAAAAAAAAGTAAAATTGTAGATCCATGAAGAATAATATGGATGGAGAATGAGGATGAACAATAATTAATGATAAACATATACTGTGAAGGAAGAGACATAGATATTACTATTTTATACCCCAAAAGGAGAGGTGATCCGAGTCAAAAATATTATTGGAATAAATATGGATAATAGGGAGGAAACATTATGGGATTTCATGCAAAATATATGCACACCAAAAAGGAAGAAGGAATGTGCAGCCTAAAGCAATACACCACATTTGAGGAGGAATATCAAACCAAGAGGAATTTTTTGGAGACATTACAATCAAATGGAGGATTTAGCATAGAAAGGAGTAATTAAATTACAAACCCTATCCTACCTAAGTTTTTGGCCCATATGTGTATTTATCATGTAGAAAATAAATTTGGAGGAAGTGTGGATGTGGAAAGTATCAAACAGTGTATAAGAAAGTCCATGTTAAATTTAAAAACCTATATTAGGTATTTTTGGGATGCTAGGAGGAGGACCTAGATGTAGTAAATCTATTGCTCTAGTAAGTTTTAAAACCAACCCCTTAAGGAAAATAACATTCATACAAGAAAACCTAATAGGTGCATGATGGGGTTTAAGTGTAGGAGGAAATATTTTGTCACCAAGTATAGGGGAGGATCTCTAAGTGATATAGTGGGCTAGTTAAACCTAGAAGAAGTCAGCCCAGAGGAACCAATGTGCAAACATTTCATGGAATAGCCAAGAAATAATTTGTTTAATAAAAAATGTCAACTAATTTACAAGAATGCCATTCTAAAGATGATGTTTAGGATAATTTTCTCAAGTGTGGTATTATTTAGTAGGACAAATGAGTCATGAAATATGATTACAGGTAAGTCATTTTGCTAAAACTCTCTTGAATAATGAGCATAATTGGTATTGGAAGTTTGACCCAAACTAAGTAGTTGTTGATTATGCCTTACTCAAACACACATCTTTAATGAGTTTGACATGGACTAGAATTCAAGTATAAAACTATATTTACATTTAAGAATATCAAAAAATAAATGTCTTAGAGAGTTTATATGCATACAATGCCCAATTTAATACGCTTATCTCCAAATTTAATACATATCCATTATAACATGGGAAGTGGTTTCTAGTAGGTTTATTGGATCATTTTACAAGATCCTTCTAAATGAAAACCTTTACATATGTTTATGAAGCTAATTTATGCATGAAATTCATGAGAATATTTGATATAAGAACTAGCCCCTTCGAGGAGGAAAACACATCAATAATAACTATTGAATTTAGGAAGTTTATTGAGAAAGTGAATAACATACATAATGAGGACTTTGCACCGAATGTGAAGTAAAAGGGCACAATTGTAATAATTTTCCAAACATATTGTTAAATAACTCATATTATATAAGGTATTATGTGAAGATGATGAGGCACAATTTTTTTTCTTTTACTATAAATAAAAAGGCAGGTAAATGTATCATTGTGGTGTAAGACAAGTAAAACAAAAACCTAGGATATGGTGTATTATTAGGTAATTGATGATATTCTTAAGTGTATAAAAATTACTTAAGTAAATCCACAAAAAATCCAACCCCACAAGATTTTGATTATTGAGAAGGAAATAACTAATAAAAATACTAGGTAGACATAGTGGATGTTGTTTACTGCTAATAATATGATATAAGTGTTGGTCTCCCAACCATCATTAGAGGGTCTATGTGGGTCTCCTAATTAAATTGAATCACTCATAAAATTAAGTCTCTAAATTGCATGAATTTGAGTGGATTAATTTTTAATAGGTTTTACCAAAATATAACAAAGTTATCAATTTTGTTGCCACTATAACCATTCATAATAATATGTTGGATATGTGTGTCATATTTGTAATTTATCACCAAAATTAAAGTGGTAATTGAATATGGTAAATTAAAATATATTCAATCATACAAAATACTAACTGAGTATGGTTAGTGGGAATTGATACTATCATAGGGAATGAGAGAGTTGTTTAGGTGCTATGCAGAGAACTAGATGTTTGCAAGTTTTTAGGGTTTCCCCTTTCTTTCACACCATTGATTTATCCTATATAGTAAGGAGTTATTCTTATTGTGACAATGCATTTACTATGCTAAGTTAGGATTTCTATCCACCCTTTGGGTGGTTTGTCACCTTCCCTATATTAAATGGCTATTGCCATCCTTTTTGCATTATTTGATGCAATAATCATGAGCAAGAACTAGAGAAGCCATGGCACCAAAATAATCTCATAATTTTCTCCCAAAGGTCTACCAAGAGGTATTGATTCTAAATATAATTATCATTTACCATTTTAGTTCTAGATCTACCAAAGCTTGATAGATCCTATCATTATTTTGAAAACTTTACCCTAGTTGCTTACTTTATTAGTCGAGTCCCTATGGAGAGCCTTTTGAAGCAATGGGTTTTTAACCATTATCAAAGCCATGGGGTGAAATTAGGAGTCCAAAACCTGAATAAGGGTTCATTCATGTTTCATTTTAGAAACCCTGATCACTATAAAGATATTATTAGCCATAGGCAATGGCTATTTTATAACACTAGTTTTTTTCTCCCATAGGAACTGAGATTTTCAAGTATTAGAACAATCTAAACATAAAATCCCATTATGGGTATAATTTCCAAGATTACCTCTTCTTCTATGTAATTTTTTTGACCATCTAATCAAGCCTCTAGGCCATTTTATTTTCTATGAACAATAATTTTTTTATGTATCTTGGCCTTAGAAAAGGGTCTATGTTTAAATAGACCTCACCAAAGATCTCAAAGAAGCCATTGATATTAAATTAGGCAATAATCAATTCTCTTAGTCTGTGCTCTATATTAACCTCTTGGACACCTATTTATGGTGCTAGGCTTCAGACCACATGATTAGAGAATGTCCTCTAATGGTCCCCACTCCTTTAGTCTATCAAGACAAAAGTGGGTCTAAGTCAAAACCCTAACCTTTTGATGGGTGGAAAATAGTTTATAATAGTAAAAATAATGCTTCTCATGGTAATGTTAGACCCTATCTAGTTGCCTTCACAATTTAAATAACTACCTCCCATTTCTTTGTCCCCATAGGTAGCCACCTAGTTTGTGTCTTTCCCATCTCCAACACTTACAACTCATTTTTTAGAACTATCTTCAGGGTTGAATGATTTAGATTCATATTAGGGGATTTTAACCCTCAACTGCAAGGTTATTATGCATCACTCACATAGTCCCTTTCCCTATGTAAATTAGGATAATGTGTCAAACAAAAGGTAACCTTTCAATATTAAAGACTTTAACCTTCCAAGTTTAGCTTTCAATCGGTTTACAATCCTCTCAAACCTCATTGAGGTATATGATATGAATTTGTACATTTACAAATGATATTTTATTCTTGGACTGGTACGTATATGGTTAGGAATATTTGCCATCATTTTTCTCAAATAAAATCTTTATGCATGTAATAAGTCAAAAAATTTCACTTTTTTCTTCATTTTGTACCTCACACTATCTATCATGGTGCCCTTTGTTAGGCCACCTATCACGAGTCTAGTTATGGGGGAGTTGTCACCCTTATGGCACATGACCTGTCTCAAAATATCATTTCTTGGGGTTATGACAACACCCACTGGATGGTCTACACTCTTTTAGCTTTGGTCATCAGTCATTAGCCTTATCAAATTATACACCTCTAATAATGTTGTGGAATACACCTTGATCTAGAGATGGTTGGATGATTCCTTTTCATATGTGCATTGGATTCTTTATGGTAAATTCAACATGATTTAATCTGTGGATGACAAAGGAGGTCATCTTCCTATGGGATGGTGTCTAAGAGAATGGGAATCTTGGTTTTACATGTGAAATAAACTTGAGTTTTTTGACCCAAACCATTTCATAAGGAGAGATTTAAATTCTTTATGGTTCACATGGTCAAATTTATGTCAAGGAGAAGATTGAGACCTCAAACATCTTGACCATGATCTACTTGCTAAGCAAGATTTTTTTTATTCTCTCATGTTTATGGCCAACCTATGTTTGTGATTCCAAAATCTTTCTTATTTGATCATCATCGCATTTACTTCTGCATAGAATGGACCTCTCCTTAGATTAAAACCAAGGGTACTAAGTTTTACAATAACACTACCCATCTCCGGCATGAGTAGACTATTGAGCATATCATTAAGATCTTGAACCTAGCTCCTAGACCCATAAGGGAAATTGGATGGTTTGAGTGGTGGACTAATGATATAGTTGATACCCCTTTGTTCCTCAGGATCTATGGAAAATAGGTGTCTCTCTTCAAGTAGTGTATTCATATTTTTATAAACTATGAAATATTTAGCATTTCATAAGAACTAGAAATTACACCTTTAAACCCTAATTTATAAACTCAAGATGCCATGTAGAGACATAAATTATAGGTTTTTGAGGATTATAATGCTAGAGGAGCTCAACTCCAAGCACAGACGCATTGGTTGAAGGTAGGATACAAAGTGACCAAGGAATTTTTTACACTCCTTCAGTCAAGACAAGCTATGAACAAAATTAAAGCCATTATAAGTTATTTATAAAGGCTTACCAAATTACATGATATCCTCCAAGCCTTTATGCATCACTACCATGGTGTATTTTCTGCACAACCTTCATCTACTACTCATGAAGTTTCCCTCTCTCAGTTCCTTGTTGTGGTCCCATGTAAGCTCTCACAATCACAAAGAGTTGATTGTGATAGACCTCTCAGTATCAAAGACCTTAAGGAAACTATTATAAAGATGGCCTATGATAAATATCCAAGTATTTCTAGCTTTCCCTATGAATTTTATCAAACCCTTTAGGATAGAGTTGGGCCTAATTTTCATAATGTCTATTCTAAAGCTATCCTAACCAACTCTTTAGGTATTCTCTCAATCAAGGTAACATCAAATTTATTCCCAAGGCTGGGGACATTGAGGCAATTACCAACTAGATACCCATGACTTTTCTCAATGTTTCTTATAAATTATAGCTAAAGCATTAGCTCTTAGATCAAGCACTTACTTCCCTTAATTGTGTAAAGTGAGTAAATTAGGTTCATTTAGCATAGATATATTATGGATAATGTTATTGTTGTTTGGAAATGTATGGAGTAGGATAGAATATATAACCAGATGACATTTTTCATAAACATTGATTATTATAAATCTTATGATCAGATTAAATGGCCTTTTATCATAGATATGCTTCAAGATCTATGGTTTGGTCCCAAATTTGTTCACACCACCAATATGTTGTTTATGGGTGTTGGGTCATGTATTACCATCAATGGCTCCCAATATCAACACTTTTATCTCCACAAGTCCATTAGACAGGGTTGCCCCCTTAGTCCCTCACTTTATGTTTTGGCTACAGAAGGATTTAGTTATATATTGACCAGTAATGCTTCCAAGGGTCTAGTCAAGGGGATCTCTCTTCCAAATTTAGATCACCATTTAATTAATGGACATTTTATTGGTGATTCTTTCCTTACTTTGTAAGATGATGAAGACTCTATCAAGCATACCATCGAATGTTTATATATCTTTTGTCTTGTGTTTGGGTCATCTATTTAATGGTGTAAGACTCAATGTACCCCAATACCTATCACTCAAACCTCCTAGGCTAGAGGGATATATGTGGCAATAGATCCTTTCTATGGTCTAGTTTAAATTATTAGGCATTCCTTTTATTTTTAGAGCCTTCCGGTGCATAATTTTGATCTTATGTGGTTTAATGATTTGATAAAAAAATCTCCCTTTGGATCACTAAGCCTTTGACTTTGTCAAGGAAATTGTATATTTTTTCTAAGGTGCCCACTTCTACTCATGTGTACTATTCATCTTGTTGGGCTCCCTCAAATTATTATTATATGAATCTTGAAAAGCTTATTCAAGACTTTTTCTAGGTTAATTTTGAGGGGCACCAGGGTTTTCATAGAGTTTCTTGGGATATTTATTGTCTCCCAAGAGAAGTTGGTGGGATACGACCCATAAACATCAAGATATAAGGGATTGTTCAAGCGGTTAAATGGATTATCAGAAGCTTGGAAGGGGAAGAAGCCTAGAAAATTTTGCTAAAGCACTACATTTCTCAAGGTTTCCCACTTGGCAAAAAATCATGGCAAGGAATTAGATTTCATAGAGTGTTTATCTCACAAGTGACAGTCAAACTAGGAGCACTTTTGTCATGCAAAGTGTTTAGAAGGCCTGAAAAAAGATCAAACATCACCTCATTTGGGTGGTGGATGGGTTTTAAAGTAGTATTTATACAAACTCTCAGTCATTATGGTGGTCTCCCTAATTGAATTTCCATAATGTCCCCTTTATTGTGGTCCCCTAGACCAAAATCTTGAGGTTGTTTAAGAAAAGTATACTTATAGTTTTTGATATCTTTTCCAAAGACTCCAAGGACTAGCTTCCTTAGCCTATGCTAGAATCTAATTTCCATCTTAATAAGGAAGAAATAGAATCCATTTCATAATTAAATAGTTCCATACTTGATGAATACTTGCACAAAATTGGAGTTTTCTCTGTTGCATCGAGGTGGAAGGACTTTTCTTGACCCACTACCACACCATTTCATTGCTACTCTCTTTGGTTGGGTTATAATTTCTTAGACCCTTAATATAATGATATCGATGCCCTCAATCACCAGTGATCTATGCAATCTCTGCATTAGGTTTGGGCTCAAAGATTTGATAAAATCTAGGTGGCTTGTATTTATCCCAAAAAGGCCCATTTCTTTTGGTGTAACCTCTACCAAGGTCTACCTATGTGGAATAAGCTCAATCACATGGGTGGTAAAAATCCCATTTTCCTCGCCTATCATTACCCAAAAATATCAAGTATCTCTTTTGGCTTTGCCTTCATTTCCAGTTAGCTTTGAGATGGATTTATACACATTTAAAACCCTTTAGGTCTAAAATGTTCACTTGAAAAATGGCTCTCAATGGGGACTCCAACTTGTTTATTGAAAGATATAACAAATTTTGGCAGATTTTCTATACCTATATTTTGTTTCAGATTTAGAAATATAAAAATCAAGGGTGTTTTAATCATGAAACTATGAAAACATGTTTTTGTGCAACTAATAAAATTTTGATTGCTAATGTTACCCCTTAGATACAAAGTCAAACAAATAAGATCTGGCTCAATCTTCCCCATTTGTATCTCCTCCTAGACTAATGCTTCTTGTGCAATTAGTTGTGAGCATGTTGATCCTCCTCTTCACCACTCCACTCCTAGGGTTTGTGGGCATGGGGGGAGGCCCCACTGCTCTTGTAATCGAAGTTCTCAAAGTTAGAGGAGCTCCTATCGATTTTATCACTGGCCATCTCCTCCCTAAGGATCTGACAAAGGTAATAGAGACAGTGGAGGGAGAGGGGGGTGGAAACCCCCTTCCCATGATAAATTCATGTTGTTTGCCTTGGCCCTCTCTCCTCCTCTCTAGGATTCTCAGGGGCAGCATGATTTTGAAGCTAACTAGCAGGCTAATGGAAGGGATTCCCTCTTGATTGATGAATATACCCCACCCTAGGATGATTACGGAGGCAAGCCTCTAGACCTTACAGCTTTGCCTCCTCTGTCGGCCACTATGTTCGCAGCTGTTGCTTGGTTGTTTCTTTGTTGTTTGTGCTATTTCATTTTTATATTGATGTACACTTGAGTTACTTTAACTCTGGTTATTGATTGGGTTGTGGCTTCTTTTGGATTTATATTTCTCCTGAGACTTTCTTAGCTCAACGTAATTTTTGGGTATAACTTTTTCACCATTATCTTTTATTTGATTAATGTTGCACTATACCTTTTTTCTTAAATCAATAGAAATACATTTTTCAATCAAAAAAATATTTTAAAATAAACATTAAAAAATATATATATTTTTTGATATTGTGACAGAGTTTTGCAATGCATTTTGTAAATAATACCATCTTTGAAAACATAAAATATAAAAATAAAAATAAATACCGTCTTTCAAAACATGAAATATAATAATAAAAATAAATAGTGTATATACAAAAATTGGAGAAGATATGGACCTTTTTTAATATTCATGTAAGGACTGAGTTATTATAATCCAAGTAGTATCTAAAGTCTTTTGTTTTTTATTGAGCAGGAGCAGTTATTGGTGCATCTACCCATACAACCACATTAGTACTAAAACGCTCCACTTTCGAGGCAACTTCACTTATCCGTCTCAGGTGCTTTGCTTCCTCTTCGCATGACACATTTTTGCTTATTCAATTTTATATAATTCCTGCAGCTTAATTAACTAGTCGAATTCCCCTCTCGTCAATATAAAAAAATTCAACTCAATGTTATGTAATTCGTGTAACTTATTTTCTTGAATCCCACATTTTCCACAGATATGGCGAGGAAGTTGCTGGTGCCTTTCACAACGTTCTAATATTGTTTGGTCTGGGATTAAACATAGCGTGGAATACAGTACAAATTCTTGATCCAATAGGTCTTCCATTGGATGACCTACAGCCTTTCGAAGATTTGTATGGGGAAATGCATATACCTGATATACAACATGTCTTAAATGAACATGTTCATTTGCCTGACAATTTAGAGGAGATAAATAAAATCCTGGAGTTTGAAGCTCTGGCTCTCGAGGAAGAGAAGAAGAAAGCTGCTTCTTAGCAGAAGAAAACAGTCCCTTCTTACACTTCTCCTAACGAAAAGAAGAAAGTTGCTTCTGACGCTCCTTCTCAAAGGAGGAAAGCTGCTCCGCAGACAGCACATTATTAGACTTCTATCGCTACTTACCAGAATAAGAAAACCAGTTATGGTTTCATTGACGAGAAAAAGAAACCCATGATGGTATTGGCTTGAATTGGCTTGAATGAAAGTGAACTGCAAGAAAAACCAGATCAAAGCCACTATATGTAAGCATTGATATATATTTACGTTTATATCTAAAACATTGATAATATTTTTTCGCAATTAATTATAATCAAGTCTTTCAATGTTTAATTGTTTATAATATAATTTGAAGAAAAATAATTGTATTGTATTGTATTTATAAATATATTTTATTTTGTATTGATGATTATCTTTTCTTTTTATTCCAATTTTTCATAATTTAAAATAAAATAAATTAAAGATGATGTCATATTATTTAATATTCATAATTAGTTTCCTACACATGTCAATTTGACGTCTCATATGTCACGATTTATATGTAAAATGGTAGCATTAATATATTATTGTTCCTATAATTTGAAAAACATTAAATATGGTTCACTTATAATGAAATTTATAATATTTTTATTAGACAAAAATTTTATTATGATTTTTTTAAAACTCATATATACAAATAATTATTACAAATTTATTAATCTTTATATTAAAATATTAAAAATATTTAATTTAAATCTTAACAAAAATATATATTATAAAATTAAATTTGAAGTTTTATTTCTATTTGTTATTGATTTAGTCTTTTTCTGGGTTAGGATTGGGTTTACCTTTAAAATTTTATTGAAAATAATTAGATTGAGGTACCATATTAATCACATATTATGTAATTAATTTGTTAAAAAAATTATTTATTGTAAGAATTAAAAACATGTGCATGGAAAGGGTTGTAATATTAATAACAATTATATGAGGGAATTACAATGCAAACATTAACAAGTAAAATAGAAACCATTTTAATGAAGAGGGAGTTTTGAGAATGAACACAATTATTACATTTCTCTATGTGATTGTATGCACCATCTTATATTTTTATATATTTATTAAAAGAGAAAGGAGGTGAAATACGAAGGTCTTACAAAGATCACACTCTTGATAGTGTAGTAAAACAAAACCTTGACATTCAATAATTCTAATATCAATTGTTGGATTTTCCAACATTAGCTCCTATGATTTATGCATTATTAAATCCAAGACCATTTTCATTAGAGGTTGTTTAAGATTGTGTCACATTATGGGAGGGATTGGTACATATTGAATATTTTTTACATTCCATCTTAGACCTATATTTTTACATGTACAACCAAAAAACATTGGTAATTCAAATGGTTTGGTTCTAATTATATAAAATATAGCATGAATTTAGTGGAGAGAACCAATGGACAAGCAAGACTCAAATCACAAATTGGATGTAAGAACAATTTGATGTTCTTTTAATAGAATAATATTGGTGTTTAATTGCTCATCATCAAGATCTCCAAAGTTCATTTTATTGGTACATTTTATGTTATTCCATGCAATTAACATCTTTAATTATTTGAACATTTCCTTATTATCTATTGATCCCAAATATTTATTTTATATAAGTGAGATGATAAATGAAATGAAAGTTTTTCTTCAAAATAAAAATTAATATCTATTCAAGACATTAATTAATTAGAATCTTCAACTTTAGATCAACATCCAAACATTAAATGATAGATTTTTAAAATTCATCTGGCTTGGATCAAAGCCTTTCTGATGAAAAATAATGTGCAATTTGATAAAAATGTTGAATGTATGCTAAAGGGTTGAAATATACAATGTTCCAATATTAGTAAATTACACATTAGAGGGATCTCACTTTAAAAAAATGATTGTAATAGATTTCACCTTAAATGGATCATTTTTGTTGTAACAATCTAATTATTATTTTTATATTTTTTAAGCATATTAAGATATGCTACAAATTCAATAAAACTTAACAAAGTTTTCTTCAAAAAAAACTAATTCATAAGCATAATAAAATCAATAACTATGTTATGACAACCACAGGTACTTGCCTAAGGTTAAAAATTCCTAAAAGATATTATTGGAAAGTTAATTATCCAATTAATATACCGATTGGGATGTGTTAATGTACTTAACGTACACTCATACATTCGAATCTGTATACTTCCTCTATGGTCTTCCTAATAGGATCATTTACCAACTTTTGGCCTTACCTCAATGCTCGAACTTGACATTAAACAATATGCACCTCAGTCATTCAAGGTAGCTGACCTCTAAACCAAGAGTACTACACAGATAATGATTATTATCACATCGAGATGATGTAGAAAGATTTCAATTCACAACGGAATAATCGTCGTAAGAGGGTTACTAATTCAACGATTTATATAATTCTGTGAACAATAAGACTTAAGATTCATAATTATTTCCAAAAGAAATACAATGCATGGTATTTGAAAATACTTCCAAACTTACATGTCGCGAGAAGGCTAATATTTTCAAATAGTGCTAACCAATTACATCACTTAATCATGACTATAGTTGGGATCACTGCATCATGGATTTCTTTCCCATATAAGTTATATTTAGCATATTTGGCAATGTAATCCAAATAAAATAAAGGTGCATAACGATTTTTATCATCGACAAACAGTAACAAATAAGTGGCTGTCACATCATTTTGAATCACATCTAAATGTTAATATTGGAATTAGTTAAAACCAAAACCGAATTACTTAAGTGAATTAACCTAACCATACACAACATATCATAGTAACAACTTATTATACATATATCGTGCTGGTGATACGGTTCACTTGCATGTTTAACATGTTAAACAAAGATGGATATTATAAATTCATCATAAACAAGCAATTACTGTTTCAAAAAACATTCTTATCATTTGCATGATAAAATACTTAAAATTTTAGAAGCTTGGGTTGCATCAACTAACTAATGCATCAATTATAAAAATTCATTCATTTATCTTGCCCTCATAGAAAAGAATAGCCTAAACCACATATATATACTCGGTATGCATTATAAACTAATGAAAATTATTGTAAGCATTCATATAAGCATATTCACTAATTAGTTTACTATTTGAAATAGGATTCCTTCCAAAATGACAACTTATAAAAAGTAGTTTATATGAATTATTTCAATTATTGACCTCTAAAGCCAAATGATTAACTTAACAATCTCTTTACACATTGTCTATGTAACATAAGGTATTCATTACCTTAAAACCTTAAAAAAATAGCTAAAAATATCACTATAGTTCCATTGTTCCATTCTTACATATGAATGTAATAGATGGTTTTATTCGAATATATTATGTTAGAAGACATAATAAATACTAAAATAAATTCATATATAACACATCATTGTATAAAGCTCATATTAGAGCTTGCTATAATTAGGTTATAATATATTTTTAATGCAGTCATAATGATCATATGTCTAATTATTAGCATAGTAACTATTACTTTACTCTCCCAATGCCTAAAATTATACACTCCCTCATAAATGATAAGTTCATATAAAAAAATTATAATTAAACATGTTGAAGGAAAATTCATTCACTTCACCATTTGATTGCTTCTCAAATTAAAGTAGTAAAACGTCTAACTTAAGTTAATTATTGGTGAATTAAAAATGATATACTTGATCATCATTACAACGTAAAAATCATTCTTAATTCACCAATAATTCACTTAAGTTCAAGGTTAAAACCATAGCATTATGCTCATATTAACATGCAATTGCTTATAACTCATTAACGCAAGTGTGTGTGTGTGTGTGTGTGTGTGTGTGTGTGTGTGTGTGTGTGTGTGTGTGTGTGTGTGTGTGTGTGTGTGTGTGTGCGTGTGCGTGTGCGTGTGCGTGTGCGTGTGCGTGTGTGTGTGTGTGCGTGCGCATGCGTGCGTGCGTGTGTGCACAGGCATGTGTGTGTATGTGTGCGCGTGCGTGAGTGCGTGAGAGAGAGAGAGAGAGAGAGAGAGAGAGAGAGAGAGAGAGAGAGAGAGAGAGAGAGAGAGAGAGAGAGAGAGAGAGAGAGAGAGAGAGAGAGAGAGAGAGAGAGAGAGTCTATAAAAGAACATGATACACAAGAATATTCTTATCATTTACGAAATTAATTATAACTTAAAAATAATAATTATCATATTTTAAAACTCTCCAAATAAATCATACACTAATAACCAATATTTATTCCACACAATAATGAACATGTTCATAATCATACTCTAATCATTTGCATTACATCCCAATCATATAGCTCCAAATAAGGTATTAAAAAATCTAGTTCAAGGAAGAGTCCAATGCAATTCAAAAATACTCCCATAGAGAAGAAACAAATACTTACCCTTCCATTCCAATTAGCCCACCCATTAGTGTCCCTAGATCACCCCATCCATCAATTGAATGTGGATCTAGGTAATAGACTCGATAGGTGGAATAATTATGAGTTCACAAAGAAATTTTAAGCTTAACCTGACAAAATTCACTACACAATACACAAGAAAGAGAAAGAGTATTTTTAAACAAAATAGTAAATCCTTAAATAAATTTGTCACTATGAGTAAGTTCCATGCTATAGTCCATCTCATGAACTAATTTATATTGGCATTTATGTGTCATTAATTTATTTTTGATCCACGAACCCAAATTTAATATATACTTTATTCAAGTATATCAGATAGAATTAAAAACAACCATACCTACACATTTATCTAATTGTCTTCCAAAACAATATGACCATAAGAGGAATTAAAAAATTAGACCTCATTTGACATCCATATAGAAAAATGAAGATCAAAATTACACAAGACAACCACCATTTCTAGCAAACAAAATCATTTACCACATCAGTCAATATATGGAACAATAAAATCTACTTAGATCTAATTAATAATTATCACACAAGGAAATAATCCAAGCCTCATAACTTTTATAATCAAGAGCCAAAGAATAAAGAAACATAGATTAACCACACATCAATACCCTTGAAAATAAAGGGTTCTAAAAAGAAAACATCCATGGACATAAGATAAAATGCATAGATACAAATGAAAAATAAAATGGACCTTGAACATATTAAAAAAAACACATGATAATTTTTATAAAAACTTACTTGAGAGTCCTTAGAACTTGAATCAAAACATTATCACTCATATACGAAAAGAAGAACAAAATTTTTTAATTAAAAAACTAGGGTTTTGTCTAAAAAAATTTACACCTTTAGGAAATAACATTTTTTAAATAAAAACTTTAAAACCTTACCCATTTAGTTCCAAAATAAAACTATGTGTTTACTATATTTACCATAAGATTTATATATCAAACCATGTTATAAAAGCACTTAATATAAAGCATGAACAACACTTTATAAAACATTATGTACAAATCAAATAGATCTAAAATTTTTCCACAAAACCAAACACAAAACAATATAAAGTGGGTGAAAAACTTCACATCCAGGTTTCATAATTAGCCATCCACGAATCTAGCTCTAATATGTAATGTGGGGTCAGTGGGAAGTCTCACAAATTCCCATTGCACCTATCTTGTGATGGCCACTTAATAACTAGGTAGAGTAATAAATTAAAAGCACAAAAAACATGACTTACTTTTTTACAGCTTTCAAATGTAGTTTTTCATGACCTTCATAACTTGCACTAGACTGAACTCTCTTGAACTCTTTCTAGGTTGCCAAAATGAAGACAACCAACACCTCCATTTCCACTATGAAGGTCTACAAGTGTGGTAAAAAAAAACATTTTTCTCCACAAATGCCAATAGTCCCCAAGAAAATGTAACTAATTAACATATTGTAACTTCACATATTACCCAAATATTATGGCCTCCTAAATTCCATAAAAAATTTGACAACATGGTGTTAGGGTTTGGGTTAGATGAGCCCAAATAAACATAAAATGACCAAAAATAAGTCCAAAAACAACTAGAAACTTGATGACCCAATCTTACCCTAAGGTTAAATGTCTTAATAATAACCATCAACTAATTAAATCCCCATGGCTAAGTCATGATCCCCAACATAAGTCAAACTCTTAGTCATAATGCCCATAATGACTAAATCAAACAAAGCATATGCATCCAAAAAGTTTATTTAAAATTACAAACACACATAACAAACAAGATGAGATCCAAGATAAGAAAAGCAAGTTCAAATCCATGATTGGTATAATGATCGATAAGTGATAAATTATATAGAAAATGAATAGAATACCATGTAAGAAGACTAATATGGAAAACATCATGTCACTGTCGAAACTCATAAATAAAACAACTTTGCTTGAAAGTGAAATAAGCAAGCAAATATGAAAAGATAAGTTAAAGAAAATAAGACTAAATTAAGTTTTCATAACACTAAGAAATGAACTACATATTAAAGATCAAGATGAAATAAAATATCAAGTATTTGGTCAACAAATCATCATCACCCCATATCCTCTATTGTTGATATCCAAAATAAACCTAGCTCTTGAAACGTGTCCCTACTATCACCAAAGTATGACATTAGTAGTATCTAAACAAGGTATAAATAATAAATACAACAATTTTTTTTAACTAAACTCAATATGAAATATGATATATTCTAAAAAGAATTGAATTTAATAACATCATGACAATAAGACATGTCCATAATAAATCAAGATCACATCACAACATTTCATTAATATAACTTAGCACCAAATGTCTAATACTAACAATTCATAAGTAACTATATCAAATAACTAGCAATTAAAACTTAATCAAACTAAATAATGTCTAGTTGACCAACATGAAAAACCAATAATGGAATGTATGATAAAATTTGGTCATGAGATACTCCCCATCCTAAAGAGGAGTCACCTTGACAACTAAAATAACCAAGGATAATACTTTTTAAAAATATAATATTATTCTCAATTATCAATCCTTTTAGTCAATGAATCCCATTAGACAAGAATTTATGAAATATTTATATGTCATAGTCAACAATGAGATGGTCTAGGATCCTCACTGGTTCCACTTACATCTTTTCCTCTTCTATAACCTAAAGATTTATCCAATCTAAAACATGAGAAGGATTAGGTATATAATTCGTTAATAAATCCAAATGAAAAACATCATGAACCTTGGATAGAGAAAGAGGAAGGTATAATCGATAGGAAACATGGTTGATTCTTTCCAAAATATCGAAAGGTCCAACAAAATGAGGATCAAACTTAGAAGTTTTCCCAAAATTGAGAAATTTTCTACAGTATAACATGCATAAATACTCTCTCTAGGATTAACTCATGAGAATTTTTCTTTAAATTAGTGTAACTCTTTTCCCTATCTAAATTAGTCTTAAGATTTTGGTGAATAAATTTTATTTACTTATCCTACTCCAAAATATTAGAGCTAATAATGGCTCTATTTTCTAGGTTATCCATGCTAAGAGAATTCCTACATTTACACCCATATATAGCCTCAAATGAAGCAATTTTAATCACAAAATTATAAGTTTTATTATATGCATATTATACTAAATACAAGGAATATTCCCACTTGATTTTCTGATCCATTGCATACATCCTTAACATATTTTCAACCACTTCATTGAGTCCCTCTATCTGACCATATGTTTCTATGTGGTGTGATGGTCTAAAGTTTAACTGAGTGCCAAATGTTGTAGTTAATGTTTTCCAAAATCTTGAAGTAAACAACTAATCTCTATCATAGATAATGAATTTTAACATTCCATGTAACAAAACTACTTATTTCGTAAAATGTTATTTAAACATGGAAGATTCATCAATTAGATTTCCAACAATAAAATTGCCAATGTTTTCAGATTTATTAATCAAACCAAAATAATGTCATGTTTATTGCATGATTTTGGAATACCAAAAATGAAATCAAGTGAAACAAAAACCTTCTTACCTTTTGGAATTGCATGAGGATAGAACAAACCTCATGGGTGATAATGTTTATCCTTCACCCATTAACAGTCTAAACATTTAGCCATAAATTTAGGAGCATCATGCCTTAAACCAAGCTAAAAATAGTGCCTTTTTAGCATATGTGTCATATTTGTGACACCTGGATGAGCAATATGAGGTGTTGTATGCACTTAATTCAAAACAACATTATGCACGTCACCAGACTTAGGTACATAAATTTAGGTCTTATGCTTTAACAAACTATCATTTTCAACATAATAATCATCAAATTTATTTGCTATAGGTTCTTAATCCAATCTTGTATTTACTTAATAGTATAAATCATCAGTAAGCTTCTTCTCAAAAAATGTAGTTCTAAAATTACTTTTAAAAAAGATAAGGAAGTGAGATATGTACATCTGCTAAGAGAATCATCAACATAATTATCCTTACTTTTCACATAAACAATGTCCATATAAAAATCGTTCAAAAATTCAATCCATGTACATTGGCATACATTAAGATCATCCTAAGTGAACAAGTATTCTAGGATGCAATGATCATATTTAACATTGAAATTCTTAGCTAAGATAAATTTCTTTCAATGTTTTAAAGCATGCCTAATAGTAACAATCTCAAAATCATGTGTGTGATAAATGTTATCATGATATTTGATCTTACATGACTAATAAGCCACTACCTATTCATCCTACATAAGAATTCCACCAAAACCCTCTTTAGAGGCATCAACCCAAATTAAAATGTTATCATTAGGATCTAGAGTAATAATCATAGGTGATGTATTTAATAAATCTTTAATCTTCTTAAAATCTTCATCACATTGTGATGTACACATAAACTTCTTACTTTTGTGTTACAAATAGGTAATGGTATTTGCCAATGTTGGATAGGTTTTTACAAACATTTTATAGCAAGTAGCAAAGCCCATAAAGCTATCTACTTCATGTATGGTTGTATGAGCAGGGGATTCTTGAATATATTTTATCCTTTTTAGATCTACAACAATGCCATCCTTAGAATTAATATGTCCCAAGTAATGTGTTTCAATTTGGGAAAAGGCTAATTTTGAAAGATTCCCATAAATCTTATGTTGCCTTAGTATTTTCAAAACCAAATATAAATGCGACTCATGTTCAGCTACATGCTTTAGTTTAAATCAATATATAATCAATGACAATAAGAATAAACATGTCTAAATAATCCATAAATACATTATTCATAATATTCATAAAAGTAGTAGGTGAATTTGTCAACCTAAAAGGCATTATTTTGAACTCATAATGACCATAACAAGTATGGAAAGTTATCTTATGAATTTCCTCTTCCTTAATTTTGAGTTGATGGTAACTTGATCTCAAATTATTATTTGAAAATACTATTTCACTCTTCATTTGATCAAACAAATCATCTATCCTTTACAAAGGATAATGATTCTTGATTTTAACTTTGTTAATCATGTAATAGTCAACACACAACCTCAGTGTTCAATATTTATTTTTTACAAACACAACATGAACACCCCAAGGATACACAATCGGTTTGATTCTTCCATTTTCTAATATTTCTTGTATATGAGATTTTAGCTCCTACAAGTCATCCAAATTCATAGGGTACACAACCTTGTATTCAAGGGCATCCCTTGACATAAAATCAATAGAAAAGTCAAATTCACATCTAAAAGAAAATCACTAAAATTTCTCAGGAAAAAAATATGAAATTTCATTCAAAAAATGGAATTTTTTGATAAATATTTTCATTATACATGATTAGATCTTGTGCTTGGACAACATATATATTTCAACCTTTTCATATAAATGTTTTTAGCTATAGGACTAAATGTAGTTTTTACACCTTAAAAAAGTGAATACCTTAGATTTTAACATTTTTTCCCAAGTCACTATAGCATTGTAATATATTTTTTAAAATAATTAAATGTGGATTTATGATACTACAACCAATCCATTCCTAAAATAAGGTCATAGGATCCCATGGGTACTATAAATAGGTTTACTCTAGTTTATAAAACTCCTAAGTTAATCTCTACTTATTACAAGCATTCATATATTAGTACCATTTTTTGTGTAGAATTCAACCTCCCATGCTTCTCTAAGACTTACATGATTTATTTTACATTTATTATAAATGAAAGGAGAAATAAAACTATCTATTACATGAGAATTAATCGTAATTGAAACTATAAGTAGTTAAAGTACCTATAATTTCAACAAGGGTGGCATGAAAATCAATATTCTGATGATGCATAGCCACATACCACCCTATGACTAGTTTATTTACCCAATTTCATCTTAGGACATTATGGTACTATTTATCACTACATTCCCATCATATAATAGTCCTTTAAGGTGTTAAAGTACATTGTTTTTAGTACATTATTTTTCCCCATGGTAGGTATATTATGATTTTTCTAAGATTTTGTTTCTCAAAACTCTCCATTTTAGGAGAGTTCTAATTCTTAAAATTCATGTTTCCCACTAAAGTTTATTGAAACCACTGCTACTCCTAGTAGATAAATGGTTGTAGTGATATTTATTGAAATTCTTGGGTGAAGGACAAATACTTTTAAATGTATACTACTATCTATTTAGTTTTAAATTTTGTCTCGCTTTCTACTAAGACTTTTCTTTCTCTTCTTCCATATGAGTAGACTCAATGGAAACAATCAAGGTTTTTGGATTGGCCATATTGACATCATGCATCAATATTTATTTCAATCTAATATTAAAATTGGTCACCTTGGTCTCTTCATCATGCATGCATCTCACATGATGTAACAAATTAAGTAACTTGTTCTCATATTCAGTCACAATCATGTTTTCTTATTTTAATAATTAAAAAATGTTTATTATTTTCTTCTAAAATTTGGTGTTATGTTTTCTTTGCTTTAAAAATTGGCTAGGTAAGTATCAAAGGTTACTATCAGTCTAAAACACATAGGTGAATCCATCATAAAGTTATAGCTCCAACAATATGGTAGGCTTCTACCTTTACCTTAAAATTTGAGGGTATATTATGCATATTAAAATATATATGCAATATAACCATCAATGCATCAGTCTCATTCCTAGATTCTTTACCTAAAAAATTAGGTGGCATAAGATTTTTAAGTTACTTAATGATGGGGTCAACCAATCTTAAAGGAAACTCTCAGAAAACTTTATCACCATCTTGCCCTTTATCTATTTAGGGTAACTCGTCTTGTGAGACACCTTCAAGGTTATTCAAACTATGTTCCTATGTTTCTAACTTGCTCTGTAAAGCATTAAGAGTTGTTATTATTCATTTGAGGACTTTTTCTTGGTTGGAAATTAAATTTCCTCTAGGAACATTATCATTAGGTTCATCATTATTATTTGAATCATTGTTAAGAGGAGGGTCCTCTCTTCCCTAATTAAGGTTTTAGTCTCCATGTCCTCTATTCTTCCTCTACCTCTACCCCTTCCTCTACCTCTACTTAGGTCATAATTACCCAAATTGTTGTTTCCAACACCACCAAATCTTATTTTCACCATCCTGAGGTAAAAACAAAAAAAAAAAAACTTAGCAAAATAAATAGAAGTAAACTCTTTTCCAAAGTTTCATAGAGAACAAAACCAAGGCTCTTATAAAAAAATGTGACAACCCAAATTTTTTTTATAGTACCGAGGTATGCTACAACTATGATAAAATTTAACAACTTAAGAAAAAATTCTCACAAGTGTAATGTAGTCCATAAATGTGTAGTGACAAACACATTTAGTTAAGATTAAAATTTCTAAACAATATTACTAGAAAGTTAATTATACAATTAATATGTAGATTTGGGTGGGTTAGTGTACATAATGTACATTAATACACTCTAATATGTATGCTCCCTCTATGGTCTTCCTAATAGGACCATTTACCAACATTTAGCCATACCTAAATACCTAAACTTGACATAAAACAATATGTACCTTGGCCATTAAAAGTACTTGACCTCTAAATCGAGATTACTAGACAAATATTGAGTAGTATCACATCAAAATAATGCAAAAATATTTCAATTCACAATAGAAAAATAACCATACTAAGCTTAATCATCCAATGATTTACATAAATTTTTGAACCACAAGACTTAAACTCAATATTTATTTCAAAAATTAATACAATTCATAGCATTTGAAAAAAAATCGAAGCTCACATTCTGTGAGAAGGTTATTGTGTTCAAATAATTATAATTACTTATGTCACTTAATCATGACTATTTCTTGGATCACTGCACCATGGATCTATTTTCCATGTTTTTTATATTTTTCATATTTTTCAATGTAATCCAAATAAAATAAATGTTTATTAATTATTTTTATCATTGATTAACAATACTAGCAAGTAATTTTGAATCGCATCTAAATGTTCCTAATAGAATTAATTAAAGCCAAAACCAAATTATTGAAGTGAAATTACTTGACCATCCACATCATGTCATATTAAAAACTTACCATATGTATACCATGCTGGTCATATGGTTCTCTTCCATAATTAATATGTTAAATGAAGATGGATATTAAGAATTCATCATAAACAAGCAATTGATGTTTCAATAGCCACACTTATCATTTTCATGAGAAAAACATTCTAATTCAAGAGGTTTGGGTCGAAAGAACTAACTTAAGAATCAATTATTAACATTAATTCATTGTCTTACCTTTATAAAAGAGTAATAGTCTTAAACCACATATCTATACTCCGCATGCATTATATAAATAATGACAATTACTATAATCATTCATATAAAAATACTTAACTAATTAGCTTACTATTTGAAATGGATTTCCTTTCGAAAAGGAGAATTTATAACAAGTAATATATATGAATTATTTCAATTATTGACCTCTCAATCCAAATGATTAACTTAACCATTTTTCAACACATTGTCTATGCAACATAAGTTATGCATTAACTTAACAAGCTAATAAATTAACTAAGACAATCACTATAATTCCATTGTTCCATATGACATCAAGAGAATCTTTTTCCATAATATATTACGTTCTGATACATAATAAATACTAAATTAAATTCTTATATAACACATCATTGTATAAATCCCATATTGTAACTTGCTACAATTAAGTCATAATATATTTCTAACACAATTATAATGCACATAAAACTAACAATAAAACACAATAACTATTATTTTAATATCCCAAAACCTACAAATATACACTTGCCTATAAATAAAAAGTTATTACAAAAAATTTATAATTAAACCTATTGAACAAAACATAATTCACTTCACCATTTAATTACTTTGAAAAACAATGTAATAAAGAATGATATACTTGATAATCATCACAAGACAAACCTCATTTTGAATTCACCACCACTAAGTCACTTATGTTAGAGGTTAAAATCATAGCCCTATGCTCCTATTAAAATGAAAATACTTTTAAATTATTCACATAAATATATTTATGCTATAAGCAAGGTCTATTAAAAAAAAATGATATACAAGAATATCCTTCTCATTAATGAAACTAATAACAACTCAAATATAACAATTATCATGTTTCAAAACATATTTCAAAAATATTTAACTGAATCATAAAATAAAAACCAATATTTATTCCATACAAGAATGAACATGTTACTATTTACACTATAATCATTTAGTTTACATCCCAGTCATATAACTCGAAATAAGCTAGTTAGAAATATAGTTCAATGAAGAGTCAATTACAACTAGAAAATAATCCAGCATAGAAGAAGCAAAGACCCACCCTTCTAACCCAATGAGTCCATCGATTAATCGCACTAGACCAACCCATCCATTAGCTGAAGGTGGAACTAGGCAGTAGGGATAGGTGGAAGAATGACGAGTTGATAAAGAAATTATGAGCTTAAGGTGACAAAAATAACTACACAAGACTCAAGACAGAGAAAGAGAGGTTTTTAAAGAAATAATAAAGCCATTAAATAAAGGTGTAACTATGATCAAGTTTCATGCCATATTTTATCCCAGGAACTAATTTAGATTGATCTTCATCGATCATCAATTTCTTTTTATCCATCAAACCTAATCTGATCTATACTTTATTCAAGTATATCGAATAGCATAAAAAATAACCATGCCTAAATATTTATCCAGCTTCTTCCAAAATAAGATGACACTAAGATGAGTTCAAAAACTCAGACCTTAATTGAAATCCATAAGGAACACGAAGATCAAAATTACACAAGTTAGCCACCATTTGCGGAAAAATAATCCTTTACCGCATAAATCAAAATATGGAACAAAATAATAAACTCGGATCCAATTAACAATTCTCACATAGTCGAATGATCTAAGCCTCACGACTTCTCGAACAAAGATCCAAATAATAAAGTAGCATAGCTTAACCACACATCAATACAACTACAAAAACGGGGTTTTAAAATTAAAACTTCCATGGACGTAAGGTAAAATGCACAACTACAACTCTCAAACCAAATTAAGTTCGGGCATGATCAGAAAAATACATAATAATTTCAGTAAAAACATAGTCGAGAGTCTTTTGAACGTGAATAAAAACATTTACACTCATATACGAAAATAAAAATAGGGTTTCCAAATAACAAACCAAGGTTTTTGCTAAAAAAAAAAAAAATATACAGCTCTAGTCAACAACATTTTAAAATAAAAACTTCCAAACCCTACCCAGTTGGTTACAAAATAAAACTATGAGTTTACTATATTTACCACAAGATTTATATATCGAACTATGTTACAAAATCACTAAACATTATGCATGCATGACATTTTATGAAACATTATGTGCAAACCAAACATATTCAAGCTTTTTCTAAAAGTACCCAACACAAAAGAACACACAATGAGTGAAATAAGTTCACGACTAAGTTTCATACCTAACCATGCTTGAATACAACCCTATATGCAATGTGGGTTCAACGGAAAGTCTCATGACTTCCCATTGCTCCCAGAGTGCAATGGCCACTTAATAACAAGACAATGTAATAAACTATTTCTTTCCAACTCGCAAATGCATTTATTCACGACATTCCTAACTTATGCTAGACCAAGTTGTCTCTAATTCATTCCGTGTTACCAAAGTGAAGGCCACCAATGCTTCCATTTCTGCCACTGATGTCTGCGAGTGTGGCCCAAAATAAACCATTTTTCTCCATAACTACCACTGGTCCACAAGAAAAAACAACTGATTAACGGCCCATAACTTCACAGACTACCCAATCTCATGGCCTCATAAATTCCATAAATAATTTGATAGTGTGGCACTAGGGTTTGGTTTATTGAGCCCGAATAGACACAAAATGATAATAACCAAGTCCAAAAGTCACGGAAGCTCGAGGACCTCGAATACTGGATCATTATGACCTAATCCTCCCCTACGGACAAATGTCTCAATCATAGCCATCGACTAATGAAATTCCCATCACTGAATCATGTCCCCAAAAACATTTATACTCCTAGTCATAATTCCCACTGTGACTATAAAAAAACAAAGCATATGTATCCACCAAAGTTCTTTGAAATTGCCAAAACACACAACTTCTAAGATGAGATCCAAGATAAGCAAAGCGAGTTCACGGCCATGATTTTTGTAATGAGCGACAAGAAATAAATATACACAATAAATGAATAACATAGTATGTAAGAAGACTAAGACATAAAATATCATGTCATAGTTAAAGATCAGAAACAAAACAACATTGCTTGAAAATCAGAAACAAAATAACTTTGCTTGAAAGTTAAAATATAAACGAATTTGAAAAGATAAGTTAAACAAAATAAGACTAAGTCGAGTCTGCATAACACTAAGAAACGAATTGCACATAAAATATAAATACAAAACAAAAGATCAAGTATATGGTCAACAACTCGTCATCACCTCATATCCTCTACTATAGAGGTCCACAATCAACCTAGCTAACAAAATGTGTCCATACAGTAACCGAAGTGAGACATCAGCGGTATCTAGATGAGGTATAAATAAAAACCACACTAAATTATTTATGAATTGAATTGAATATCAATATGATATATGCTGAAAATAACTAAATTTAATAATATCATGAAAATATGAAATGTCTTAAAAAAAAATCAGGATCACATCATAGCATCTCAGAAATGGAAATTATCACTAACTGTCTAGTACTAATAGTGCATAAGTAATTGTATAAAATAACCCAAAGTTAAAAACTTAATCACACTAAATAATATCGAGATGACCAACATGAAAACCCAATAAATCAATCTATAATAAAATTGGTTCGTGACATTTGTATTATGGTAACGCCACTCATAAATGTTTATTAATATGTGTTAATATTTTTGGTCCTATATAACTCACTTTATCGATTACATTGTATTGTATATATTGAAAAGACTATTGTTAAATTACAAGTTTTTTGCCTTCTAATAGTTTCTTTTCTTGCATAAATATGTGAAGGATTGAATGGATTGTCAAAGCATTAATATGAAATGTTACACTACCTATCCAGTTCAAGAAATGGAAATGGTGATTTATTTTGAGTTTATTACGGTTTCAATAAAAATCTTAATTTAATGATAAGGTATGATTTTTCTATACTGGTAATTTATTAAATAATCATTTTTAATAGAAGTGGTGTGTCACATTGATTGTAGTGTTACATAATAATATCAATAATATTTTTTTTTATTTTTGTCGATAATGCATTCAAAGTGGATGGATTGGTAGAATGGGATTCATAAATATAATAGGTTTCTCAATTCAATTCTATAAAAGTAGTATCTTTCCAATTATGATGCATATAAAAGTCATAATGAACAAGCATATCAATCTCAATAAACTCTATATCATTGATGGGATGTAGCTATAAAAATTATTGTTATTCTTCGAGTTCTTCAAAGTTATAATGAATAATATTGTCTTATGAAATTTCAATTTCAACACAACAACAACAAAAAAAAAAAAAAAAATTACGTCAAATATGCCATGGGTTGTAAGCATTTTTCATGATGTCCAATATTTATACTATTTATATAATAGAATATTAATATTAAAATTAACAAAAGTCTAGAATATTGTTCTGCAAAGGTTTGTACAAAATAATCTTATTCCAATAGAACAATAATAGGCAATATAAAATTTTGAACGAATATCCAATTACTTGGCGATGACACAAAGAGTAGTTAGTACATCTTTTTTATTAAATTTTTATCACAACAATTTTTGTCATAAGATTAATTCCTTGCTGCCTCTAAAAGTGATAGTAGATCCAGTGACAAAGGTTGATCCATGTATGTATCAATAAAGGCTGAAGTAACAAATAGATTAAAGTCATTATGAAAAATGTGGTGTATAATTTTATTTTCATCACTTAATGAGAGAAATGATTGGGTACATTAAAAAAATAACAGTTTTATCAAAGATGAAAACTTCTTGTGCATCAATGTAGTGATCAACAATTATATCTCTTAAAATTTTCCTAAAGGCATTTGAAAATGGTTCCTTTGGGCATGTATTTTCCAATACTCCAATTAACATATCGTTACAGCTTTTATATGTCACGCTTTATATGTAAAATCATATCAAAAATTTATTATTGTTCTTATAATTTGAAAAACATTTAAATATAGTTCACTTGTAACGAAATTTTTAATATTTTTATTAGACAAATAATTTATTATGGGAATTTTATTAATTCATACATACAATTAATTATTACAAATTCATTATTCTATATATTAAAATGTAAAAAGCATATAATTTAAATATTAAAAAATGTCGGTTAACATATACACATTGGCATATATAATCGGCATTCACAAACAACAATATCATAACAAATATATTATGAAATTAAATGTTTTTTTTTTTTTTTTTTTTTTTCCTTTTTTGGTGGGTAGGATTGAATGCAATTTACCTCTAAAATTTCATTTAAATTAATTTGATTGAGGAATCATGTTATTCATGTATTGTATAATTAATTATTTAATTTTTACATTAATTTTTAGATTTGAAAACATGTGCATGGAAGGATTTGTAATATTACTAGAAATTGCATGAGTGTAATGAAAACACTCATAACGTGATATAAGTAAAGACCACTTCAATGAAAAGGGAGTTTTGACAAGAAATACAATTATTGTTTTTATGTATATTTTCCATGTTAATGTACGCTTTATGTTGTATTTTTGAATATCAATTAAAAGATAAATAAGGTGAAATATGACATTCTTGTAAGGATCATACTTTTGATAGTGTAGTTAAAGTGAGGCCATAACATTTAGTAATACCAATATCAATTATTACCTTTTTGAATGTTAATTCTTATGATTTATATATTTCTAAAGTCAAGGCCCTTTTCAATAGAAATTTTTAAGGTTTTTTTGAGGTATGAGAAGGATTAGTACATATTAGCGATTTTTTACATCACGTGTTGGGTTGATATATTTTTTATATGTAAAAATATAAACATTGGAAATTCAAGTGGCTTCATGCTAGTTCTATAAGCTATAAAATGGGTTTCCTTAAGAGCACCATTATCCAAGCCATAGTCAAACCAAAAATTGGATAAGACATAATTTATTATTATTTTAATATAATAATTTTAATATTTAATTTATCATCATCAAGATTTCCAAAGTTATTTTTCTTGTTGCATCCTACAATATTTTTGCAATAAAAATATTTCAAACTTTCAACATTTCCTTATGTCTTGAATTTGAAGATTTTTTTACATATAAGTAAATTGATATATGAAATTAGTTTTTTTATTCATAAGATAAATATCGATCTATTTGAGATTTTAATGAATTCAAGTCTTCATATTTTAGTTTAGTTTTTTGTACAATCAATAGTTTATTTAAATAAGTGATCTTATCTAGATCAAAGCCTTTTTGACAAAAAACTGTGTAATGTAATACCATTGTTGAATGTTTACCGAAGGGTTGAAAAATATAATGTTCCAATGTACATTGGTATAATACATACTAGAGAGATGACTTAAATAACCAATGAGAATAATATATCTTGCACAAAATGCATCATTTTCTTGTTATGGGAATACCTCTCATAAATGTTAATTAGTATGTGTCAATAGATTTATCTCTGTGAAACTCATTTCACTTATTATAATGTATTGCATATATTTCAAATACTTTGTAAAATTTCAAGTTCTTTCCCCTCTAATGCTTCCATTTATTATATAGGTATGTGAAGGCTTGAGTGGATTGTCAAAGCATTAATATTAATAGTTGCAATTTTTTTTTAGTTCGAGAAATATTAATGGTGAACTATTTTTATTTTCATGTGAATTTAATACAAATCTTATTTTATAAGACATGAATTTATTACACTAGTAGTGACCTGAATAATCATTTTGTATGGATCCATTATGTCTCATT
The DNA here is from genome assembly GCA_037957365.1 of Torreya grandis. Taxonomy (NCBI): domain Eukaryota; kingdom Viridiplantae; phylum Streptophyta; class Pinopsida; order Cupressales; family Taxaceae; genus Torreya; species Torreya grandis. The sequence goes on from JARHVA010004864.1 coordinate 1,227,835, forward strand.
GATTACAGTGGTGCTTAATATATATATATATATATATATATATATATATATATATATATATATATATATATATATTATTCTATAGATGATACACTCAAAGTGTATGGACTTTGAATTATTTTCATAAACCTAGAAATTTTGTTGATTTAGTTCTATAAAGGAAGTGTTCATTTCCTTCAAGGAATTTGAAATGTTAGTACCATTCTAGTGATGATGTATATCAAATTCATGATGAAAAATAACATGAAGCTTATTAAGTTCAATATCATTGATGGTACATGTTTTATCCTTATTTTTATTTAGCATGTGAATTCTTTTTACTAGGTATAAAACTTGATATATCTATTTAAGCTTTAATTTATTATGAAATTTAAGCATAAATATGAATGTAAGTTAGAATCAAAAATTAAAATGGATTGTCAATTGATATACTAAATATATTAATTACAACTAATGAGGATATACATATTTTTTCTAGTTTTTGGTTAAATATAATCTATATATGATGGTGAAAATCAAGTTATGATAGGATTGTGAAAATTTAGGATCAAAAACATAGTTTTTTACTATGTATGAATGGGTCCACACTTCTTAAACAACAACATAGGTTGGTCATGTCTATTGATTGTTGATTTTTCCACTTTGACTTTGATGAAGTAGTATGTTGTAGTCCACTTGTGCTTGTGTCTTATAAGAGGGATAGGATATTTTGATCTTGTTTTTTTTTTTGTGAAAACTTTTATTTTATTTATCTTTCCCTTCAAAAATCTAAGGTTACTTGTGAGAGCTAGAAACATAAAAAAAGAGAAAGGAAGTATAATATGTTGAGAGATGACCCCATTCACCACTTTTGATGATTGGCCACTTCATATGTATCTATATATTTTGAAGAGGGAATCAAGCTACATGAAGTTCTATCACCTAGTGTGAATGTATAATTATACTCCTTGATTATGTGTATGCGTATAATAATTTGACTTTGATATCTGATAGTGTTAACTTTGAAATTGATTTAAAATTATTCAAAGTTGATTTTTGATATCTTCTAGTCATTCATATTCAATTTGGAAAGAATTGGACATTTCTTATCAATGTGGGGTAGTGTGAAGATTGGATGCTAAATAGAAATCAAGTCTTTTTGAAATGTAGTTATTATTTGATTATACATATATGAATTTTATTAATTTCATATAGCTAACCTTGAAAATTATGTGATAAAACCAAATAAAATATTTAGAATTTAGTTGTTTAAGCATAGGCACATCTTAGAAAGTAAGCTACCATAAGGTTGGAAGCAATATGAGATTGACATAAGGAATTTTTGATCATTAACTTAGAAATTACCATGTAGAATTGATGATGAACCTTGGGGTCAATTCCACATATAAATAAATTATTATAGGAATGGATAATAAGAGTCATGTAAGTCAAGTGATTTAATATGTGTCCATAATTAACATTGTTAAGTATATGTGACAATATTTAGGGGTTTTCATTACCCATCAACCTATTTATTTGATTATTGAAATTACTAGAGTACAAGAGAAATATAAAATCTAAGTGTGTAAGAAACACTTTATCTTTGATAGTAAATTACAATTGTTCATGGCACTCATTTTAGTAAGTCTTGTAACAACACATGAAGTAATATTGTTAATAATTAAATTTTGAAAAATCTAAAACTATGAAATTGAAATTGAGAGGAGATAAAGGAAGGAATACACCTTTAGTGATATGAAACCATGTTGACATGTAACTTAAAAAATATGGTGAAGCATTGGAGATGTATGCCCCTTATCGAATCAATTGGAGAGATGGTTTCTCATTTCAAACCATTATCAAATTGAGATTGATCAAGTCTTAATTTTTAATAACTATCAATCCTTCAATTCATAAATATGCATGATCTAACACTCAACGATGGGGATAAATACCCAATTTACTAATACAAAAGAAGGTTGAACCAAAATGGATTTTATAGAAGTGATTCTAAGGTCATTAAATGTTACTAGACTTGAACACAGATCACCAGTAATAACTTGTGGAACTATACAATGGGTTATATACAATTAATTTCAAATTAATTGAGTGTCACTGTACTCAAGATAAAATACCTATATAAAAATGATTCATGTTACTACATATAGATATAGATTCTATTTGGAT
>JARHVA010004864.1:1235000-1277500 GCA_037957365.1 Torreya grandis
AGAGATGTGTGTTATAAATTTAAATTCCAAAGGGTTGAACACTTTAATTTATTGGATTGGACGATTATAAAAATATCACAAAGCATATTATTCGAGGTTCCATGGAAAAATATTGGTTAATAATTTGTCATTGTAAGAATAATCCAAGCATACTATATGAAAACGGTTGAAGATGATGTTAAAGGTCACCTTTACCTTCATGGGGAGGTATTTTAGGAGCTACAAACCCTGTTGTTAATGGGTAATATACATTATTAGATATCTAAGGATTATGAATCAATGTATCAAAATACATTGAGTGATTAACTTTATAAACACCTTAATTTGATTTTAATACTTTAGCATGTAGTTATATAATAATCTAATGAAGAGAGTGTGCAATAGGTAAGGTTGGTGATGGAAAATGAATAGTAATAAAAGTAGGTGTGTATGATGCCTATGTATAAATGAACATATTAATTTGTTGAAAACTTTGTGATGTGTCCATACATAGGCAAGACATCACATATGAATCTGGAGGTGTTGATATAAGAATAAAATCAATTATAGAAAGTAGGACACCTGAAGTGGAAGTATTAACAAATTTAAGAGATACTTCTTTTGTGCTTGATATGATGAAGTATTAGCTTAATGTAAAGTTTTATATGATAATATAAGATTGAAAACCTTATCTAGATGGTTAGGATATTAATGAATTCCTTGAAAATAATTGAAAAATTATTTAACTTGTTTAGGAATTACCTGATGAAGTTTATTGGGATCAATTTTATTGAAGCCTTGAGGATGATATTGATTATCATGTTCATCATTGATGTAATGTTATATTTTTACATAACTTTGAATAGTTACATTATCAAATAGAGAAAAAATGTGTATTATCCATTTTATAAGATACCAAATGAATTTGAATATCATCATTGTTGATTTTAATTAATTAAGCACTGTACCTTATTGAAATAAGGTAATTACCCTTCTTGTATGGAATAAGAGTTAATAATACAAAGAAATATAAAATGTGTGTAACTAGATAGGGTGTGTTTTCTTTGTAAGCTCTCAAATATACCATTCATAGATGATTCAACCATCCCATAGACACACAATCTTATGCTGAGAATAATTTATCAAGACTAACTATTTACTATTGTAATTTATAAAAAAATGGTCAAGAGGTTTCATATGGTTGAAAAGTAAAAACATCTGTATTTTTCATTTACCATGAGGTATGTGGAAACCAAATTATGTATAGAGTATTGTTTAATGGATTTGGAATTGGATTAGTTCCCATCACACCACAACTTAGGTAAATCCAAATGATATTATCCTCAAAAAAATTATTATGAGTTTTACACATGCCATAACATTGTTCTAAAAAGTAAAGAAAAATAAATTGAAAGTGAACAAAATCAAATATTTTCTGTATACAAATCAAGAGACTAAATTGGAACACCTAGGTCAAAGATAACAATTAGATCAATGTGTAATAAAATCCAATAGTGGAAGGTCATATTTATCTTTAGTGTACAGGAATCAAGAATTTAGCTAGAACTCTGGAACCAAAATAAAAAATTCAAAGCAATGTTCAAGAAACAAAAAAGTTCACCAATATGTCTTACCCTATTTCTTATTTAAAATGTGAATTTGTATTTAATAGGTATAAAAGTTTATTAATTCATTTATATTGAAATAAATGAAATTGAAGAAAAATTTGAGTGCCAAAATTGATAATTAAAATTGATTAACAAATGACATATGCTAAAAATATTAATTACAACCCATAATGATATACTTAGATTTTATGGTTTTAGTTAACTATAATTGATGTCTAATAGAAAAAATTATCAAAAAAGAGAACTATGAAAACTTAGGATCATAAATAAATTTTTTAATTATGTCTAAACATGTTCATACTCCATGTAGACCAAAATAAATTGGTCATGTCAATTGACTATAAAATTATCTTCTTTGGCTATAACAAAAGTGTAACTATTATTCCTCTTGTGCCTATGTCTATTGGGAGGGTTAAGTGTTATATTTTGTCAAGATATTTGAATAGTGAGCATGTAATAATGTTAAATTCCTATAGAGGTAGAATGAGAGCTCCAAAAATAAAAAAATTCCACAAATAAAATGTTTGCATTAACCAACTTAGAAGAAGAAAGTACATATAGGGTGAAATTAGGTCACCAAAATGGTAAGACCCTAATTCAAAATTATAACCCAGTTAAAGGTAAACAACCCCTAATGACCTCATTAACTAACCTATATAAGCTTAAAATATGTGTAGGTAAAACCAATAGGTGGGAAAATGCCTACAATAACACCCCCTAAAGCATAGCTTAGGTGGGTAAAAGAATTGGGTCCTGATAACAAGGCCTGATGAGGTACCCAAGCACAAAACAAATACCATAAACTAGGGTAAAAGAGAAAACTTTTAGGAACAAAACTCCTCCCCAAAAGAGATCAAAAAAGAGAAGAGAGATAAAAATCCTCAATAAGGTCTATAATTGACTATAGTCACCTAGTGTACCCCAGAGGAATGCTCAAAAGTGATTGTGTATTAGAAGTAAATGTAGTGAAAAGTTGTTCCCCTTGAAATAGTGATTTTATCTACCAAGTGCCTAATGGATCTTCAACCAAAGTGTAATTCCTATAAAAGGAATGATTCTCATACTATGAGGTACATGGGCCAATTTCTCTATGCCAAGATGGTGTAATAGAAGTAGAGGTAAATAAAGTCTGTAGAATCCTCTGTAACTATGGAATAGACTACCCAATGTCTGGTGTATCCTATATTAGTAGACCATTTACCTATAATTTTGGAAGTATACTGGAGGTAGGTGGATCAAGAACTAACTCTTGAATATCTGGAAGGTGACAAAGAGATGGTGGAGGTATGTCCACTTCACTATTGTAGTCATTTGTAGAAGAAGAGTTATTAATATAAAAAAAAAAATGCTCAAGATTAGAAATTTCAATAGGTACATGTGAGTTTGAAGAAGAATCTAAATAATCTGAAGGAGAGTCAGAAGAAAACTATGAGAAGCTATATATCTGAGTCTGATGATCGACCATTCCCACAACCAAAATAATATCACTATGAAACTCTCTAATGTACACTGAATCTAGAGTGAATTTAACTCATATGTCTGAACCAAGGTGAGTGATATGGTAGATTCATAGGATATTAGTTGAGAGGACACATTTAGAACATTATTGAATATTCCACCACTCACTTCAATAAACAATCTCTTGAGAACCTTTTTAGAAGTGTTGTCACCTAGTTGTATAGAACACATGTCACATGGTTTGAGGGAACTAAACATAATCTATGAATAGGCCATGTGATGTGAAGAACTAAAGTCAATGACCCATGTTGGAGGATTTAGAGGCATAACTGTAACTAAGGCTTTGCCATTTTGTTTCCCTTTGTTATTCTCTTTTGCCTTTTCTTTGCTAGAGTCATATAGTAGTGGATTCATGGGTTGATGAAGATGGTTTGATAGAATCTAGAACACCTATGTTATTTTGAATAAGTATGCTAGTAAGGTAGTCAATTTGTTTGTTCAAACATTTACTCTCATCATGTTTACCTGAGCAACACCCACATTTGATCTAATCTTTCTTAGGCTTATGACTAGAAGAAGAGGTCACATTATTTGATTTGGAGGTGGAAATATTTTCACCCTTCTCATCATTTTTATTTCTCCACTTTTTATCTCTATTGTTAGAAGAATTAATCAACTTATATTGCTCCGAAATTAGGTCAAAAATAAAGGTATTCAAACAAGGCATCTTCTATGTGGTATCAAGAGCACTCGCATGGAAAGTGGACACAAATATAGAATATTTAGGATCTAATTTAGTGAGTATTAATAGAACAACTTGTTCATATTTCTTGTAAATTTTACATACTTTCAATTTCAATCTCAAAAGTGTGAACTTGGTGAAGAAGTCCTAAAGAGTGTCAAAGTCATCTAAGCTCAATCTAATGAGCTCATTTTCTAGCTCATGTCCTCTCATCACATCCTACACCCTAAAGAGCTTAGTGAGTTGGGCCCACACTTTGATACGTGTTTAGGTAGATTTAGTGTGAAAGAGTAGATCTATGGAGATGGAAAGACATAATAGTCTATGAACTTTGTCTCAATAGTTAAACCATTTGATTTTTTCTCTAACATCAGTAGGTTCCATCTTAGTGCCCATTATAATTTGATGGCAAACCTTGGATTATAAGATGATTTCCATTCTAAGTTTCCATTCATGATAATTAAATAGTGTAAGAAGACTAATATAGTGTGAATCCATAGCACATAAGAAAATATTATTGTAGTAAGTGAAGAAGAATGCAAAAAAAAGAAAGAATGCAAAACACAACATAGTACCCCCTTAAACTATCAGTAGTGACCCCTGTAAATGTTTCAAATACAAGCAAAATCAATATAGATAATATATTCAATTGAAAATTCATCTTGGGTAGTATGTGCATAAGTACAAAGAACTAGAGGGACATCAGATTGAATTAATAATGCATCAAAGAGAGAGAGAGAGAGACAATAGGGATGAAGTAAGATTTAATCCATTACACCATGAAGAAAATAGATGTTAAAAAATTCCAAAAAAATAACACCAATGCTTATATCTTAAAAAACTATGCACTTTGCAAAAAAATATCACCTAAAACGGAGCTAAGGATTGAAAGTTATGGTACTTATAAGTCCTTACTTTTACACATTCCCGAGCCCTTTCAAAAAATAGAATTTTTTTCTATCCTTACTTCAAAAAGTGATTTACTTAATCTATTTTTCCACATTGATTTACTTACTTAGGATTTCAACTAAGTATTACTTGCTCAGGGTTCCAAAGGAGCTTTACTTTCCTAGGGTTTTGATAGACCCATACTTGGGGTTCTAACTAAGCTCTACTTTCTTAGGATTTTGAACATGATTTACTTACATAGGGTTCTGAGTAAGCACTAATTGCTTAGAGTTCTAAATGTTCTTTAATTTCCTAAGGTTCTAACTAAGCAGTACCTACTTGGACTTCTACAAGTTCTGTATAGTTATCGAAATAGCTAGAAGAAACTTAATTTCTAGAAAATCCATGAACTTTTTCAAAAAATTTAGAGAGACCCATTTGAGATCTCAAAAAGCATACAAGAAATATGTAACTATATTTTTGATCTGAGATCATTTGACACACATTTTGAGGTATAGAATAATCATGCCTCTAAGCTTAAAAAAGGATCCATGAAAGAATAAAACTAGCTATGAAGAATATAAGAGGATCATGCCAAAGGAGACAAATAAATGTGGCTATCAAGAAATCTCTGATACCCTGTTAGAGTTTACCAAGATATCTAAACAGTGATTATGTACTAATGTTAAATTCATGTAGAGGTAGAATGAGAGCTCCAAAAGTAATAAAATTCCACAAAGGAAATGTTTGTATTAACCAACATAGAAGAAGAAGAAAGTACATATATGGTAAAATTAGGTCACCAAAAAGGTAAAACCCTAATTCAGAATTAAAACCTAGTTAAAGGTAAATGACCCCTAATGATTTATTTAACTAACCTAATTAAGCTGAAAATATGTGTACGTAAAACCACTAGGTGTAAAAATGCCTACACTAACATTAATATATTTCAATGTTATGATTTTCATATGAAAACTTATATTTTCCTTATCTTTTACTTAGAATTCCTATGAGAAATTTTATGATCTATAAACCTAAAAAAGAGAGTGTAAGTGTAATGGGATGATCTAAATCCAATAATGCTCTTTGATGATTAGTAACTACCTATGTATCTAAATACTCTAATGAGGGAATTAAGTTGCATGTATTTCTCATACTTGTGTGAATGTGTAATTGTGCTCCTTGACTACATGTAGTAAACTAGTAATTTTTATTTGATACCTAACAATGTTAACCTTTGAATTGATTAGAAATATTTTATAATTTATTTGTAACTACTCCTAATGATTTATATTAAATTTTAGAAGAATAGAGAATTTTTTATCAAAGTGATATAGTGTAAATATTGGATTTTGAATAGGTATCAAGTCCCTTCGAAATGAGGTTTTGATTTAATTATATAGTGATCACTTTGAATAATTTTCTCTATTTGACCTTGCAAAACATGTGATAAGACCAAAATGAATATTTTTAGTTTGAAATTTAGCCATTAAATGTTATGAGGATGAGTACACACTAGGTGGATAGGTCTATGATAGTGGACGTACCCCAAAACATTAGGGAGAACTATCCTACATTTAGAAGCAGTTTGAGATTGATATAAGGTAGTTTAGGGCATTGCCTTGAAAATTAATGTGTAGTAGTAATGGAGAACCGAGGCTTCAAACTAGAAAATAGATAAATGAATATAAGAATGGAGAGAATAACTCATGTAATTCAATTGGTTCAAAATGTGTCAATAATAAAAAATTTCAAGTACTTTTGACTAGATTTAGATGTATACAGGATGTAGTTGTGAATAATAATCCCTTAATCAAGTTATTTGAAGTTGTACTAAATAATTTTGTCTTCAAAAATTTCATCATATGAAAATAATTATATGTCAAATATGCTATGGGTGGTATCCATTTTCATGCTTTCTTATATTTTTATGATTTTTTCAATAAAAAACCAATATATACAATAAAATTCTAAAAAGAATTGTAAAAACTATGCTCAATCCAATAGAACAATGCACAAGTCATAGAATATCTTGAATGAATTTCAAAGAACCTAGTTCAAACACAAACTATAGCTGGCACATCTATTTTTTAATTTTTCATCACAATAATTTATGTTATATGAAAATTTCCTTGTTACTTATATAAGTTATAGTAGATATAATAAAATAGGTTTATCCATGTATGCATCAATGAAGGATAAATTAACGCTTAAGTTAGATTTACTATAGAAAAATGGCACGTAATTTTCTTACAACATTTAATGATAAAAATGATCAAATACACACAAAAAGCAAGAGTTTATGTAAAATATGTAAAAAAATCCTATGCATTAATGTTATGATCAACAATACCATCAGTTAAAAGTTTCTTAAAATCATTTGAAGATGGTTCATGTGAGCTTGCATATTCTAAAATTATTGTTAGACTATCGTAACATATTTTACATTGTTTATCTATGCTCAAAGCATATATTTAAATACAAATTCATGTCAAAGAACATGTTGGAAATGAAAATTTTCTCTCCAAATGGAAAGCATTGTTGGATTATGAGTATTTTATGTATCATCATTACGATAAGGATTTTATTTCTTGAATTCATTATTTTTAGTGACTATGTAGGATTCTTGATGGAATTCTAAATGTCATTTGTACCATAATTAATGAGTCATTCTTATTTTTATTAAGAAATTTTATTATGTGCACTTAATATGCCTTTGAACATGATTCAAGAAACATATTAATTGTGAAGAATGAGATTTATTTAAAGTATTTATGTTATATTTAATAGACATGGATAATTGAGAATAGACGAATGTACCATTTCATTTCTATGAAATATAACATGTGGATTCAAAGATGATATATATTTTTAATAATAGGTTTTTAAAATTTCAACTACATTTTGATATTCTAAATCTAATGTATTAATATTGCATGTATTTATTTGGCTAAAAAAATCCATGAATATGTGTCGTGATTCTATGTTTTCATTCATACATGACAATAATATTTATGTTTATGAGGTTTTTAGGAAATAAAAATACTAAATGGAAAATTTTATTACATACCTATACTAATAGTATTATGATTATAAGTGATTTTATAAAAATAATTCACAAAATATTACAAAACTATGATGTATTGATGTGGAGGTCTATCTTTTGAAGGCCATAAATTTTGATAAGTTATCTATTTGAGTTCTATTTCATGCTAAAATTAAGGTCTCAAATTTTTTAATTTAGAAACAAACCACTCTATTTGGTTAGCGAGTTTTTTAGAACTTTTTGGAGGCCATACGTGACCATCTAAGGATCTAAAAATGCATTTTAATATTTATTTTGAGATTTTTTAATTTTATTTTTATAAAAAACATATTTTTGTAATCACGCATAAACTTTGGTCAATATTACTCCATTACATTAATTTTCATGTTTAGAGGATATGTGGATATTTTTAGACCCACCCGAGCATGCATGCAAAACTTAGTAAAAAGTAATGGTTGAAAATTTGGTAGAAAATGAAAGTTACTAAAAATAACAATTTATAAAAATTTCATGGGTGAATTGGCTTTAGATAACTTTTGATTTGTTTATATTTTTTAATTATGCATATTAACTCCAATTTCTATTTGATTTATTTAAAAAATATTATGTAATATTTTATTCATTCAATGAGAATCAATAGAGAAGATTACTTTTCATGCAATTTATAAGTTTTATGCCTATGGATATTTTTCTTTGCTATTTTATGTTTTCTTCATCTAGTATCAGAGCTAGGTTCAAATCTTAGAGGTAATATATTTGTAAATTTGCGTTATCATATTTTATAGTAGTATTTTATAATCGAATAATATGTGTAAGAGATGGTGACAGAACGAAGAGGAATTATCAAAAGAACCACAATATGTTAGAGCTATAGAGGTAAGGATAATAATTAATCATAATTGTCACAAATCAAATACAAAGGAAATCAGAAGGTGAAGCAAAGGAAGAAAAAAATCATGAAGATGAAATTCATCAAGAAGGGGAATGAGGACAACCACTAGCAATGGAAGAGAGGAGGTTATGGATTTAGAGGGAAGGAATGAAGGAATAAATGTTGCCATTGTACATTATGAAGATAATTTTAAACTAGAGGAGTTGATACACTACATAAACACTATGGAGACTATTTTTGAATGAAAAACTCTGAGAGAAGATAAGAAAGTAATTTTTTCATGCATTAAATTGAATGGTCATACAATTATTTTTTGGGATCATCTAAAAAAAATATATAAAGAAAGGGTAAATAGAAGATTAACACATGAATAAATATGAAGAAGAAGTTTAGGAAAAAAATTATTCATGTGGATTTTGTACAGATATTTTACATTATATTTCATAATTTGAGGTAAAAGGATCACAATATACAAGATTACAGAGATGAGTTTTACAATCTTTCCATATGAATGGAGCATGACAAAATAGAAGAATAAATGCCCCCAATGTATGCAAATGGTTTGAAGTTTTCTATTCAATATGAATTTAGCATGCACATAATAATTTTCATGGTGGGGTCTAATCAATTAGCTTTGAAGGTATAAGAAAAATAAAATAGATATACTTTCAAAAGATCAACTAGGCCAAGAAGAGAACAATCACCTCTAGTAAGTGGATGAGGTGAATTTAATTTAACTTGAGGAGAATATCCCTATGGTGAAAAAAAGAAAGAAGATAATAGATAAGATTTTTAATACCAACAAAGATAAATGTAATTTCAAATAGGATGAGTCTATTTTGGTATTAGAAGATTGCTACCAGATAAACATAGGTCTTTTATTTGTTAGAGATGTGAAGAATAAAGACACGAATCATTTGAGTGTCCACAATATCATGAATAATAAAGGAGATAAGAGGACTACCCAAGAATGAATTTATTTGAGGATGAGATAAAATATCAAAATACAAAAGTTGAAACAAAATACATTGGATAAAATCTCATGATAGGAGAACAATGATTGCTCCAAGGAAATAACATGTGAATAATAATGAAGGTTGTGATGCATGGATTTGAGAAAATATTTTTAGAACATGGTGTAATTCAGGAGGTAAGATATGAAAATTAATTATTGATGGTGGTAGTTGTGAAAATATGGTTTATAAATAAATGGTAGAGAAAATAAGATTGTAATGTGAAAATCATCCTTATCCTGATCGAATTTCATGGTATAAGAAAGGAAATGAAGTTAAAGTAATAAAAGGTGTTTGATCAAGTTTTATATAGGAAAAATTTACAAATATGAATTGTGTTATGATTTTATTGCAATAGATGCATTCCATGTTTTATTGGGAAGGAAATGAAAACATGATATAAATGTATTTCATGATGGGGAAAATAATACATATACTTTTTAGAATGGTGTTACAATTATGATTTTATTACATGTTAAATAATAAAAGTAGGTACAAATCATGTTGTCTACAAAATAATATATCAAATACATGAAGATGAAATGTTTTTATGCACTAATACCAAAAAATAATAAACAAAAATGGTATAAATAGTAGCAAAAATAACATAGTTTTTTAAAGAATATGTAGATTTTATACTTGATGAGTTACCAGATGGTTTACCATCAAAGAGAGACATTAAAAATCATATTGATTTGATTATATGATTAGATCTAACCAATAATTTAGTTTATGTGATGACTCAAATATAAAATTTATAATTGAATAAATAAGTTAATTAATTGGTATGAAATGGGGTAATAAGGGAGAGTGTGAGTCCATTTGCAACACTATCATTGCTAACTCCAAATAAATATGAGGGATGGATAATGTGTGTGGATAGTAAATCAATAACTAAAATTACTATCAAATAATTATTTCATATAAATCATTTAGATGATATGATGGATGTTCTTGCAAGAACAAAATAATTTAATAAGATTAATCTATAGAGTGGCTACTATTAGGTTTTGATTCATGAAGGAGATGAATGGAAAACAACATTCAAGACTAGAGATGGATTATATGAGTTGATGGTGATGTCATTTGGATTATCTAATGAAACTAACACAATTATGATGGTAATGACTATGGTGATACATGATTACATTGCTAAGTTTGTGGTGGTTTCTTTTATGATATTTTGATATTTAGTAAGAGGACATAGGAGAACTTAAGGCATTTAAGAATGGAATTGTAATTGGTAATAAAGGAGAATCTCTATGTAAATATGAAAAATTATAGGTTTATACAAAATAATTAGGTATTTTTAGGACTTTTAATTTCATTAGATGGTGTAAGAATGGATGAATAAAAGCTAAAGGTAATTTTTGAGTGACCTATTCCAAAGAGAATCTAGAGGTAAAATTTTTTCATGGTTTAGAAAATTTTTATAGAAAGTAGATTAAAATTTTTAATATTAATATTTAACCAATAATAAATTTCATGAGAGGAAAATAATTTCTATGGACAAAGGTAGGAAAAAATAGATTTCAATTATTGAATAATAATATTACAAAAAAATCCATTTTAGTATTACCATATTTCAACAAATTATCTAAGGTTATTTTGATGTTTCACACATGGTAATTGGTTTTATGTTGAGCAAAGAAAGAAGGACAATATAATATTTCAATGAGAAATTAAATGAGGTAAAAAATAAGTGTTCTAAATATTATTTTGAATTGTATGCCACTATACAAGCTTTAAGACATTGGAGACATTACCCGGTTCCTAAGAAGTGTATCTTATTTAATAGATAATGAAGCCTTAAATTATGTGAAAAATCAAAATAAATAAAATAGTAGGAAAAAAAAGTGGGTGTTTTTATTTCAAGGATATTATTTTTTTCAAAAACATAAAAAAAAAATAGAATCATGTAGTTAACGATTTGACTAGGAGGGTGGCACTAATGACTACTATAGTGAGTGAAGTGGTTGGATTTAAAGTTTTTAAGTAATTATATGATATTGATACATATTTTGGTAATATTATTGAGTATTCCATGAATCCATTCATAGGTGAGATGGGTACTATTCATGATGAGTATCTTATACAAGATGGTCATCTATTCAAGGTAAAATATAGTAAGGCTAAGACTAGATCGCATGCAAGTAAAGTATTTTTGGCCAAAGATGAAGAGATATGTGGCAAGATATGTTTCAATATGAAAATTATGCCAAGTATCTAAAGGCCATGTAAATAATATAGGATTGTACATGGTGTTACTAGTTTGAAGAGGTCCATGGACATATTTTAGTTTGGATTTTGTATTAGAATTATCAAACACATAGAGGTAATGATTTAGTTTTGTTTTTGTGGACATGTTTTTTAAGATGGTTAATTTTATTGCATGTAATAAAAGCTATTAGGGTAGGTTATTTATCTTAACTCATGTTTGCTAGGTGATTTATTTGTTTTTAGCATTATTTATCTTTTCCCACCCACTCAGGTGTGGCTATTAAATGCTTTTTAGATAGTGGATTTCTATCCCTAGGTTATCTCCTTTGATATTATGGATATGATTGAGATTCCTTACCTATATATACAAGGCACTTTCATTATAATTTTATATAGATTTTTGAAATATTATATGATATTTTTAATTTTCTTTTACGTATCAATTTGTTGCATTTAACTCTTTCATTGTGATGTTTTTTTATTGTTAACACTTTAGATTTGTAGGTTAGAACCATTTAGTTATCATTCCTTTCATTGTATCTGAGTATTAGGAGTATAAGCCATTTATTTGGGAGTTCATTGAGGTTTATTTAAAGTTTTTTTAATCCAAAAACTTTTTCATTTTTTTATAAACTAGAAGGTTTTTTGAGGAAAATGTGATTATCTTATAGATCAATTCTCTTCTCACATAGTTGTTTAATATAGAAAAACTCTTTCAATGTTGGAAAGAGAAATTCAAAGGGTTTCCATAAAGTGGCTACAATAAGGATTTAAGTAGTATTAAAGGATATATGAGGCTCTAAAGTTGACCCTATGAATCTGTCTTTTTTTGGATTATTTTATTTGTGACCAATAAAAAAAATAGATCTTGTATTCAAAATGAAAAATCAATGTGGAAGATTTATTTATATGTAAAATCACCCTCCAAACTCACTTGTCCTTTTCCTTAGCTGCAAATTATATTTAAAACCATTTTTCTAGATCTAGTAGAAAGAATTTATTTTTTTCCAACCAATTAATTTTTTTTAAGTATTTATATTTTGTGAATTTTTTTTGACCCATTTATGATGAAAAAATGTATTAATTATATATTTTAATCAACAAATCAAAATTCAAAGTTATTTTTTTCAAAAGTGTACATGTTTTATACTCAATCTATTGATGTTGATTATTTTGTAAAACACACTAAATTTTAAAGTGCCAAATTTTTGGGTGATCATTATTTTTGTTAGGAGACATTAAATATTCATGGGATATTTGTCTTTACAAGAGGGTTCTTATTCCTAAATTTATCCTTATTTTTTGACAATGGATTGTGGCTTCTCTGATCCCCTCAACACCTCAAATTACAACACTTGGAAGATCACAATGAAGACACACTTATATTATAAATGCTTATGGAGATTTGTGTTTGGTTTCTTTCCTCACTTTATATATGAGGAAGGTATTAATTTTATTGCATCCATGTAATATCAGATCTTTGCTTGATTAGCTTTCACATTTCAGACACTTCGCAGTCCTATGTCACATGTGCCACATCACCCAAGTGAGTTTGGGATAGTTTTATATCCTTACTTGGGAAGGATACTAGGTCTTATGATTCTTTTAAACCCCATTTGGCTCCAAATCCATCAATTCCACTTCCTTATTCTCTTGTATGTGAGGATTTATCTTTTAATGATGACATAAAACATCATGTATACTATTAGTTAGCATTTATCTTTTGATGGTGGTTTGTTTGAGGCATCTATTACTCCTCATATAGTTTGTTCTCCTCTTGTTCATTTCATTAATTGAGAAAATATTATTCTTGAGGATGTGACACCTCCACCCTCACTTTTGGAGATAATGGATGAGACACGATCATGACTTCCTAAGGATGACTTTCACTATGCCACAATTGTTATTTTTGCATCACCTACTCCTCTTGTTTGTGAGGATATGTGTTTAGATGGTTATTTTCATGAGGAAAATATTAATGTTGAATTTTATAATTTTAATCTTGTCATTACTCATGTTAATATTATTTTTAATTATTATATGATGGATCCACTTGCTCACTTGCTTGGTTTATTTAAGAGATATACTATTCTTTTTAGGTCTTACACACTCAAATTTATGGGCTACATCAAAATAGTTCTTGATAGTGACTCACAAGGTATTTTATCTATTATTAGGCATATTATTAGGCACGGTCAACACAATATTAGTGTTTATAAAACTGATGTATCTTTGGGATAACATGCTCATATACAACAACTAAATTTTTTTCCTACAAGGAAAACTCGTGGATTATGTAGATAGGACTCTTTCACCTCAAATGGAGATGGATTCTTATATCATTTATATCCACACAAGATATATAATATTGATATTTTCATGGGATGAATTTATCCTTAGGGGGTATTCCATATGAATTCCTTCCTTCCTTATTCTCAATCCTTTTTGGGGGGATCTTTTTTCCTATGGGTTTCCTCCCTTTCCCCACTTTCTGAGAGATTAATTCATGAATATATTATACATTTTTACCTAATCAAGACTTGTTGCAAGGACTCATACTATGTATATTCCACTTTAATTTTTTGATATTTTTAGCCCCTAACTTCCCTTTATGGTTGGGGGTGTTAGAGTATGTTATTTACCTTATCTCATGTTTCCTATGTGATTTATTTGTTTTTAGCATTGTTTATCTTTTCTCAACCACTAAGGTGTGGGTATTAAATGCTTTATAGATAGTGTATTTATATCCCTAGGTTATCTCATTTGATCCTATGGTTATGATTGATATTAATTACATATATATGCAAGGCACTCACATTATACTTTTATATAGTTTTAAAATATATTCTATGATATTGTAAGTTTTTCCTACATATCAATTTGTTGCATTAATCTCTTTCATTGTGATGTTTTTTACTATTAACACTTGAGATTTACAAGTTAGAATGATTTCATTATCATTCCTTTCTAAACAAATGATGCCACTAATGTTGTATAACTATTTTTAAGGATGTTGTGAGAATACATGGTGTTATATAAATAATTACATCAAATAGGGACAAAAATAATGTAATTCATTTTTAGAGGATTTTATGGAATAAGCTGGGAACTAAGATATATTTTAGTAGTGCATACCACCCACAAATAGGTGGACAAATAGAAGCTGTAAATGGGATGATAGAATTTTTTTTGAGATGCACAATTGGAGAGAATCCCAAATAATGGGAATTGGATTTACTAGAGGTTAAGTTTGTATATAATAATTTGGTGAATAAACCAACAAGAAAATCACCATTTTGTTGGAACACAACTATATACTGAAAGGGGGGGTTTGAATCAGTATATTGATTAACCTAATCATTTTCTTTACTATTTAATGTAGATTAAAATTATATGCAGATATAACATACACACAAATAGACACTACACTAGATATATCATGAAAAAACAAATATGGGAAAAATCACCATGAGAATAGTTTCTAGAATCTACTGTTATAATCCAAACTCACAATAAAGAAACTCACTAGTTATAGTGTTTAAGGGCACCAACCCTAAGGAGACACCAATCCCTGATTTAAGAACACCTAATCTAAGAAATCACCTACTCCTTAACTGAGCACCAAATTAGCTTATCTGATGGTACCCACCAATTAGATCTATATGAAGCTACAACTCCAAATTACAATATAGATTCATAAATGAATCCAATTCTATGTTCTCTATTACAGATCTAGTCTATAAATTTTCATACTCTGCACTTCATCATCCTCTTCACTTCCACTCTACACCTCTACTTTTAGGTATATATATATATATATATATATATATATATATATATATATATATATATTCAACACACTTCATCTCTTTCTTGTTCTTTGCCTCTCTCTCTCTCAATTTGAATCTACTAAAAAATAGCAATAGCTCTAACAACTTTGTTTTTGTATCCTAGATGACATATATACATAAGCATTCGATTTTAGGTTCTATATTTTCTCTATGTTCACAATAGTTTCCTAACACATCACACTCAATTATGAACTTAATTCATATTCCTTGAACTGCATGTTTCTTGCATTTTGAACTCATGCTACACCACCATGATTCTTGGTCTCATTACTATTTATAACATATACTAGGCTCTAGTTTTGATACACATGCATTATTACACAAATTTCATTTATTAAAGCAATCAAACTCATTGTCTATGTCATAATTTATGGCTTAACTATAAGTTCTTATGTTCTAATGCTTGATCATTAGGATGATCATATATTTAAATACTAACTATTGATTTGAAGTTTGGTTGCATGATATGATGGTCTTAATTTAAATTATTCAACTTTAAAATGCATAAATTGGATCAAGTTTTGATAATATTATGCACTCCATTCGATCTTTTTACACTTACAGACTTCAACTTTTTAAATTTAAAATGCATTTGTTGATCTTTCTAATCTAAGCTCTCGCATGCCATTAGATCTTCATAGTTGCATGAGATTTATCTCTATCTATGGTTAAACCTCAAGAACTTGGTCTCATTGAGTCTAATCACTTCATTGGATCTTCATTTCATGATCAACTACTCACTATTCAAGTTTTGACAAGCTCAAACTATATTTCTGACAAGCTCTTGTGAATGTGACAATTGTCACTAGTGCATTCACTAGTAGGTGCCTTTGACATATTGACTTTATTATGTGTCATTATATCTTCAATGTATAATTAAATTATCATTTTTATATCTTATAAAAATATTAAACATTACATAGTGTATATTTTACTAATTATAAGTACCATCTCAATATGCCTTGAAGGCTAACTTTGAACGTTCATATCTTCTACTTTGCTCATCTACCTGTTCTACAATTTGGACCATATAAACTAGGCATGGTAATTAAAAAACCATATTATGATCATATATTTATAAATCCTTCACATATGATAGATATAATGCCATTAATCTACTCACTTAGATTCTTATGCCACAGAGCTAAGTATGCTTAGAACTGCTCAGAATGCCAACTTTGTTCTTGTATAACTTATGTTGTGCTTAATATCATGACCTAAAACTTAGTGCATAAGAACCTCGTACATAGGATATTTTATTAATATATTCATCTACTCTATAAACCTTCATATGTGTAAGATATTACATCATAAAAATACATACTCATATTTTTCTTGTCATCTACAAATTTGACTGTGGTAAAACATTGTCAAAATGCTTGGGATCTTAACTTTGCTCATGAATATATTTTGTCATGCTACATCACATGATCTTAGATTGAATGAATATAAAATAAGCACAAAATTGAAATAAACCCATATGACCATTTTGTCCTAACACCTCCATGTGTGAAAATTTTGACCTCATCAACATGCTTACTTAGCTATGCTTGAACCCTTTCACAAATTTTGCTATGTATAGAAATTCAGTGAATTCTATCTAAGTAACTAACTTTACATCCTCATATCTTCTCTGCACTTCATCACATGAATTAAAATATGATGCACACAAATAGGTACTAATGTGATCAAAAACATATAACCAACTCCCCTAGACTCATCCACATGTGGCAATGGTGACATCAACAAACTACCAATCCAGATTTTTCTGTATAGACCTAAAATTTCTAGATGATCAATATGAAGAACTGGATGAATTCTACTCATGTGCACAAGCACTCCAATCATCTTTGGCCTATGATAGGATCCCTTACACATCCTTAAGTCACAATACTCAGCCCTAAACATCAATGACATCCATAATGCCAATAATTTCCATTTTGACATCAATGACAATCATATTGCCAACAACCTCCCCCTTTGTCATTGATGGAAAACTAAATTCTCTGATCTTCTAATATTTTTCTCCTTCTCTAGAATTACTTGCATTTTCCTTTAATGAGTATGAAATGAAGTTGTTCACACTAAACTTGTTCCCCCTTAGATAATGCCACATTTGCCTAAACTCAACTTGGACACATGCTCTGATCTTATTTAGCATTTGCACTTTTTCTCCAAATTTTTTTGGAGAGCATTTTCACTTTTTCTCCCCCTTTGACATCAATGGGAAAGGGACTCTTTCTCACTATTTGTCCAAATGTTTCTGCCCCTTTATCAGATAAACGAGTTTGTATAAGAATCTACAACCATCAACTCATTATCATTTTGTAAAAGTATGAATACCTGGGTTTCCTTTTCTTTTTTCTACCAAGGATTAACAAGACTTCTATTATACTCCCCCTAGACTAAATCCCTATCACTAAGATCTAGTGATGTGATATATGAGTCACCACTTCCAAATTCTATCTCAGATAATCAAATTGTTCCTTGGGAAGAGGTTCAGTGAATATGTCTACAATTTGATCCTGAGTTGACACATACTCCATTGTGACCTATTTATTTGTAATGTTTTATATTAAGAAGTGATACTTTATTGATATTTGCTTCATTCTAAAATGTATTATTAGATTATTTTATATGTTTATAACACACAATAGAGATAGGTGATTTGTACTCTACCTTGATGTCTTTTGATGTTTTCTTCATCCATAAGATTTGAGTGAAACATGCCACTACTGCCACATACTTTTCTTCTACTATAGAAAGAGTAATTGATTCTTACTTTTTTTCAGACATGAAACAAGTTTGTTTCCAAGGAAAAATACACCACCACTACTACTTCTTATATCATCTACACTTCCTACCCAATCAACATATGTATATGTTGTCAAAATAAAATATTTACTTTTAGGATACCATAGGACATAATCAAATGTGCTCTTGATGTATCTAAATATCTTTTTCATTACATTGACATGTGACTCTTTAGGATCATGTTGAAATCTTGAAACCATGCATACTACTTGCAAGATAACAAGTCTTTATGTAGTTAGGTATAGTAAGTTACCTCTCATTGATTTGTACATAGTCTGATTTGCATCAAGGGACTCATCCTCTTTGCTCAACTTACAACTAGTTATCGTTAGAGTACTAACTAGTTTGTTGTCTTTCATTCTAAACTTCTTGAACTTTTCCTTTGCATACTTGGTTTGGGATATGACTATCCCTTCATCAATTTGTGCTATTTGTATACCAAGGAAGAAAGAAATTTATCCAAGCATAGACATCTCAAACTCATTTTATATTTATGTAGAAAATTATTTACGCATTATGCTTTTTCTACCACCAAAGATGATGTCATCTACATAAAAAAAAATAATCAACATATGATCACCTTATGATTTGAAGTAGAGATTGTTGTCTACACATCCTTTTTTGAATCCTTATTGTTGTAGGTACTAGTCCAATCTTGAATACAATGATATAGGTGCCTAATTTAGACCATTGACAGTTTTCTTTAGTCTACACTCCTAATCTTCTTCGTCTAATGGTTGAAAACATTTAGGTTGCTCTATGTAAACTTCCTCTTCTAGGTTCCCATTCAAAAATCATACTTAACATCCATTTGATAGACTTTGAAATTCTTATAAATAGAGAATGATAGAAATGTTCTTATGGCTTCCAATAAAGCAACTAGAGCAATTTTTTCCTCAAAATCTATGACCTCAACTTGTGCATATACTTTGCACACCAATCTTGCTTTATTTTTTATAACAACCCCATCCGCATTGAGCTTGTTTCTAAAGACCCACTTTTTGCCTATCATATTCTTGTTTGAAGGTCTTGGAGCTAATTTCCTTTTTTTGTTCTTTTTAATCTATCTCACTTATTCTTCAATGGCCTTTAGCCAATTCTCATCCTTGCTAGATTCAACATAGCTCTTAGGTTCAATTTCACATATTAGAATAAAACGTACTTGCTCCTTATTGTTTGAAACTCTTCTCCTTGTCTAAACTCCTTCATTATTATTTCCAATGATCTACTCTATAGGATGATCCTTTTGAAAAAATATTGCATGTGACTTTTCATTCATTTCCTCAGCCTATTCATTAGTTATTTATTCTTCAAAATATAATTATTCAATACAAATTTATTTTTTAGGTTGAATATGTTTCAAGCCTTCTTCAACTTTATAGTTAATTCTCTCTACAATCTTGTGTAGCCTTTTATTGTAATATATGTAGGCTTTGTTTTGGATGGAATAACCAAGAAATATTACTGCATCACATCTTGATTCAAATCTTTCCAATTTGTCCTCTTTTCCCCCAATGTAGCATTTGCTTCCAAACACTCTAAAATAATTAACAAAGGTAAGTTTTCTATACCATAGTTCATAGGGATTTTTGTCACTGTTTATCCTTAGCTGAACTCTATCCAAGATATATACTATTGTTTTGACTACTTCTCTCTAGTATCCATCAAGTAAGTTGGCCTCTTTTAGCATTGTTCTGGCCACTCCTTGACTGTCATGTTCTTTCTTTCAACAACTCCATTTTATTGTGGATCCTTTTCTCCAGAGTAATGCTTTTTGATTCCATGCTTCTTACATTACTCTATGAACTCATTTGAGGTAAATTCACTACATTTATCATATCTTAAGAATTTTATTTTTTGTCCAATCTCATTATCCACCATGGCCCTTAAGATCTTAATTCTATTAAATGCTTGTGACTTGTCCTTCAAAAAGGTTACCCTTGTCATTCTTGAGTAATCATATATAAATAACATGAATTATCTTTCTCCTTTATATCCTCTTATCTTAGTAGGACCAAAAAGATCAGTATGAACTAATTCTTGAGGATTTGTAGTTGCATACTCCTTTGTTTGAAATTGGACCCTTGTCTACTTCTTTAGTTGACATTCCTTGCAAGTAATGTTTGTGGTTTTGGTTATCTTAGGGATGTGTCTAACACACTTATTTGATCTCACTTTGACTAGGTTATCAAAGTTGACATGACCCATTCTTCTATGACGTAACCAACTCTCATTAATATTTCCTATCAAGCAACTATTACCATTCACTTTAATAAGATTATAGATATTGTTTTAATTATTTTCCATTTTACAACTAGTCTTCAAGATCCATTTAACCTATAATTATATACATTAAATGTGACATTATATCCATTATCACATATTTGGATGACACTTAATAGATTATGATTCAATACTTCAACATAAATGACATCATGTGTAGATAATTTTATATTTAAGTTCAAGGGTCCCTTACCTTTGATCTTTACATTAGTGTTGTCTCCCAAGCTGATAGATGCTTCTTTACATTTTCTCAATTTGATGAACTTGATTTTTTCAATAGTCATATGTTTTGATCAACTACTATATATTACCCACAAATTCTACTCCTTGGCATGGAGTGCAATTTGAGCATTAATAGATTGATCTCTCACTTTCCACACATCCTTGGGTTTTTTATATGGCTTATTTTTCTCCTTTTTAGATACTTATGAACCTTTGTTCACACTAGGAGGCATGCCTTTATTCTTAATTTATGTTTTTCATCTTATAAATATTGTTCTACATTATTTAACTATGTGGCCAAAATTATTGTAATTATAGAATATCACATTTGTATCTAACAAGGAAGCAAATGAATTTATGTATATAGATTTTTTTCTCTTTTTAGGTACAACTCTATAATTAATATCCCTATGACTAAACTAATTATAAGTATAACATTAACCATATAAAGATGAATAATAACTAGTTATATAATTTCTTTGTGTAGTATGAGGAGCTCTTCTAAACTTTGACTTCTTCAAGTCTCTCACTTTTGTGTATCCATCTACATCAGATACCTTTATCTTCTTCTTCTTTTCAAGATCCTTTTTAGCTTTAGCTATCTTTACATCATCAATGCTTGTGTATGTCTTTTTGTCTATACAATATTTCATTTTTTTTCTCCTGATTCTACTTCTGCTTTGAACTTGTCATATAGGTTACTAGATGTACTAGTTATGGAATTTTTTCCTTTTTCATAACCAAGACCAGATCTCTCTTTTGATGGATTTTATGTGTTTATCAAATCATCAAGAATTTTTTATCCTTATTTCAGCTTCATACCTTTTTCTATTTTATCTTTAGATTTCTCAAGCTTTTTTCTCAAAGCCACTGTCTTTGATTCTCACTTCATGCACTCATTAGATTTAGATTATAGTTCAAGTTTAACTACATCTTCTATTCAATTAGCCTCTTTAACTTGTGTCTTTAGGTTAACCACCATCTGATCATATTTTTTAAAAACTTTTGGATATTTTTTCAATTTATTTTTATCTAATCTTCTTCTATTTTAAGCTCTCTTTTCTCAGCTTATCAATTTACTCTAAAGCATAAATGAGTTCACACTATAGATCCACTTCTCCTTCCTCTTCTTTATCAGAGT
Source organism: Torreya grandis (assembly GCA_037957365.1). Taxonomy (NCBI): domain Eukaryota; kingdom Viridiplantae; phylum Streptophyta; class Pinopsida; order Cupressales; family Taxaceae; genus Torreya; species Torreya grandis. The sequence continues at coordinate 1,257,178 of JARHVA010004864.1, forward strand.
CTTCAACTTCTTTCTCTAGATCTATAAAATTTGATCCTAATTTCATGAATAGGGACTCATTTCCCTCAACCATAAAGACACAATCATGATCATCTTTTGATATATCACACTCATCCAATGAATCTCTATCTTCTTTTATGTATAGGCGTTTCTTGTTTTTAAATAAGTTCTTGAAATAGTGAGGTTTCTCCTTTTTACTATTCTCTTCTTGCTCAATGTTATCCTTCTTTTTATAAGGGAATTTAATATCAAAGTGTCCTACTTTACCATAATTAAAGCATTTCAAAGGTAACTTACCTTTGTACTTTCTAGACCCTCTTCTCAATCTTTTTACAAATTTGGCTTCTTCTTCATCAGTCTCCTCAGATGCAGATGTAGTTGATTCTACTTTCACTGGTTTGGATGCTTTTAATGTAGCATCTTTCTTAATGGTATTTGTTTCTCCTATTCTCATCTCATAGGTTGTGAATGTTCCATGAAACTCATCAATAATGAGTTTATTCATATCTCTTGGTTCCTCTATCATAGAGATTTTTAAATCATACCTTGATGGTAGAGATATTAGGACCATTTTTATAATGATTGGATCTTTCATCTCTTCTCCAAGGCCTCTGATTACATTGAATATTTCATATATTTTGAGGAGGTAATCTACAATTTTATCTTCTTCATTCATTTTAAATATCTCAAACTTGCCTTTGAAAATTTGTATCGTTGCATGCTTTACCTTGTCATCACCTTCGTAGATGATTTTAAATTTGTTCTAGATATCTTGTACATTTTGAAAATTCATCAATTTGACAAAATCTATATTATACAATCCACAAATAATAGCAGTCTTTGCCTTAGAATTACTCTCATATGCCTTCTTTGAAGTATGATCAGTAGGAGTTGTAACAAGGGCTATATATCCATTTACCACATGCATCCATACATAAAACCCTAATGAGGATAAATATGATTCCATTATAATGCTTTATAATGCATAGTTTGATCCGTTAGAGAGAGGTCCTTTGTTCGAGGAGGATCCTTCTTGACTATCCCTTTATGTTCACCATCCAAGATCTACTTGAGCTAATTAAGCTTCTTTCAAGGAACCAAGGATCTGATACCAATTGTTGAAACACAATTATATACTGAGAGGGGTAGGATGAATTAGTATATTGATTAACTTAGTCCTTTTCTTAACTATTTAATACAAATTAAAACTATATACAAAGATCACATACATATAAATAAATAAAACACTAGATATACTGTGAAAAACTCAATATGGTAAAAACCACCATGAGAATAGTTGTTAGAATCTACTATTATAATCTAGCCTCATAATAAAGAACCTCACTAGTTATAATATTTAAGGGAACTAACCCTAAAGAGACACCAATCCATTCATTTAAGAGAACCTACTATAAAGAATAACCCACTCCCTAATTGAGCACTAACTCAGTTTATATGATGGGACCCATCAATCATATCTATATAGAGCTAAAACTCTAAATTACAATATTGATTTGTAAATGAATCCAATTCTATATTCTCTATTAAAGGTCTAGTTTGTAACTATTCATACTCTACACTTCATCTCACTCTTCTCTTCCACTTTGCCTCTTTACTTCTATGTCTTTATATATCTCTAATCGACACACTTCATCTCCTTCTTGTTCTCTGCTTCTCTCTCTCAATTTAACTCTATTTAATAGTAATAACAACAACTCCAACAACCATTTTTTATCCTAGATGACATATATACATAAGCATTTGGTCTACGGTTCTATATCTTATCTGTATTCATACTAGTTTGCTAACACATCACCCTCAGTTCTAGACTTAATTCATATTCCTTGAACTACAAGTTTCCCATGTCTTGAATCCATTCTCCACCATCATGATTCTTGGTCTCATTAATATTTATAACATATTTTTGGCTCTAGTGTTGATGTACATGAACTATTATACAAATTTTATCAATTATAGTAATCAAATTAGTTGTCTATGTCATAATTTATGGATTAACTTCATGTTCCTACATGTTCTAATGCTTGATGATTAGGATGATTATATCTTTAAAAATTGACCATTGATCTTAAGTTTGGCACCATGATATGATGGTCTTCATTCAAATTAATCAAATTTAAAATACATCTATTGGATCATGTTCTGATAGGATTATGCACTCTATTCAGTCTTTGTACACTTATAAACTTTAATTTTTTAACTTTAAAATGTGTCCATTGATTTTTTTGATCTGAGCTCCCACATGTCATTAAATATTCATAATTATATGAGATTTATCTTTTTATATGGTTAAACCTTGATCACTTGGTCCCATTGAATCCACTCACTCCATTAGATCTTAATTACATGATCAAAAACTCATCGTTTGATCTTCTAACAAGCTCAAAATTTATTTATGATGAGCTCTTGTGAATGTGACACTTGTCACTAGCATATTCACTCATAGGTGCCTTTGACATATTAAATTTGTTGTGCATCATTAGATCTTCAACATATGACTAATTGTTCACTTTTAGATTTTCTAACAAGATTAAACTTTACCTTGTGTAGATTTGACTAAATATGGTGACCATCTCAATATGGCTAGAAGGCTAACATTGCACCTTCATATTGTTTGCTTCACTCATTTACCTATTTTAAAATTTGGACCATATAAACTAGGAATGATAATGAATAAATCCATATTCTCATCTCTTCTTGAATCCTTCACACATTCTAGATATAATGACATTAATATTCTCACTCATATTACTCTTCCATAGAGCTAATTATGCTTAGAACTTCTTGGAAGGCCAACTTTGTTCTTACATAAATTTTGTTTTACTTAGTCATATGACCTAAAATTTAGTGCATAACATATTCTTATAAAGGATATTCTATCCATATATTTATCTACTTCAGAACCTTCATACGTGCAAGATATGACATCATAAAATTACTTAGATTTTTCTTATCACCTATAAATTTGAGTGTGGGAAGACACTGTCAAAATACATGAGAGCCTAGATTTTCCAATGCATATCTTTTGTCATACTACATCGCAAAACTTGAGACGTAGTGGATAGAAAATAGGAACAAAATGAACAAATCCATATGATCAGTTTGTCCTAACACCTCCATGTGTGAAAATGTTGACCTCATCGACATGTTTACTTGGCTCTATTTGAATCCTTTTATAAATTTGGCCAAGTATAGAAACTTAGAGAATTATATATGAGTCGACAACTTTATATCATCATGTATTATACCATGATTCATCACATGAGTTCAAATTTAGTGCATAACAACTAGGGACTAATGTGATCATAACCATATGACCAACTCCCCCAGAATTATCCACACGTAGCAATGATTATGTTAGCAAACTACCTATCTAGATTTTCCTCTATAGACCCAAAATTTTTAGATTATAAATATGAAGAACCAGATGAATTACCCTCATCTACACAAGCACCCTAATCATCTTTGACCTATGATAGGATCCCTTGCACATCTTCAAGTCACCATACTTAGCCTAAACATCAATGCCATCCATAATGTCAATAATTTCCCTTTTGACATCAATGACAATCATATTACCAACACATTTCATATTTTTTATAGAATAAATTATATGGGTGTTTAGATTTGGTAGTTACCAATTGCAAAATGAGTTAGTGATGGAGTATAAACATTTGTACAGCATAAACAACAATTATAATAATAATTGAGAATAATGCTACAAGAAAGTAATGAGAATTTTAAATTAGTAGAAGATTTAAGAATAACATTAAAGGTATTTCAATAAGAAGATTTAATGATAGTTTACTTAAGGAAAGAAAAATTTACAACATGCACATACAATAAACTAAAGTAAAAGAAAATTTGATCATGTAGAATTGTAAATAAAATTAATGATAATGATTATGAGGTGATTTTACCTTAAAATTTTGATATCTCTCTAGTATCTAATGTTTCAAATCTATATTTTCTCCATGAACAATATGGTGAATCATAAGATGATTAATAAGTGGATTGAAAGAAATAGGTACCAAAGAATAATAAAGTAAAGATAGTGTCGATTCTAGATAAGAAGATAGTGAAAATAAGACAATGAAATTATAATAGGTATTTCATACAGTGAAAAGGAATAAAATACAAAGAAAATACTTGGATCTCAGAATGGGATCAAAAAAATTTAAAAATAATAAATGGTATGAGTATAATCAATACAACTTGTAGGATCAGAGTTATTTTAAACTAGAGGAGAATGATGGTGAGGCTTATTTTTGGAGGTCACAACTTTTGATCTGTAATATTTTTTGAGCTCCTATCCATGCCATAAAAAGTTCTCAAAAAGTTTAATTCAAACATAACCTTCTATATCTAATTAGGGACATTTTCAAAAAAAAATTAGAGGCCATATGTTACCATTTAAGGGTCCAAAAATACATTTTAATATTTTTTCAATGATTTTACATTCTTAGAAATAACATATTTTTGTAATCAGACAAGATCTTGAGTTTAAATTCATTCATTATGTTACTTCTAGTGTTTAGATAATATGTGGATATTTTTAATCTCATTCAATCCTGCATGCAAAAATTAATAAAGATAGTAGTTGAAAATTTATTAGAAGATGAAAGTTACTAAAAATAACAATTTCTAAAAATTATGTGGGTCAACTAGCTTTAGGTAGCTTTTGATTTATTTAAATTTTTTAATATGCATTTATAATTAAATTTTGAGTTGAGATTTATTTAAATACTATTATGTAATATATTATTCATTTAATGAGAATTAATAAATAAGATTTATTTTCATGCAATTTTTTAGTTTTATGCCTATGGATGTTTTGATTAGCAAGTATGTGTTTTTATCATATAAAGGTATGTATGATGTGAATTATAGATAATATTTTGTATTTTATAATTAAAATCTTGATGTGTATTTTTAGGGGTATTGGAAAGTATTGCACTATTAAAATTGGGAATTTGGTGTCAATAACATTCAATAATAAAACAGAGTATGATAACCCAATCAATCAATCATGTTAGTTAGTTTAACATATATTTTAGATTAATAGCATATTTTCACCTACAAATTGGAAGAAAATTTCATCAATTTTATCATCATGAATTTCATCGAGGCATTCTTGAATATCTACAATAGTAGTTGGAAAATTGTCCTCAATATTTTTCATGAAAAAAATGGCAATTATTCATTGGGTCCGATGATGCATCATATAATTAAATAGAATATGTTTTTTTATGACTACCAAATTTTTTATCATGAAAAATTCATTAAATAATGTCCATATTCATACATTTTAATTTTATTAATCAATTTATTCTAAATATGGATTATATAAAGTTGTTTGAGTTGTGATAATGTCTTAAGAGATTACACATTGATTTCTTAATATGATTGGAAAGTAGTGACTAAACTAACAAGTGAGTATGAACTTAGGATTTATTTTTTATTTATATATGACTCTATGATATTTATTTCTATTACTGACCCTTGAAACATGTCTATGTTAACATAATGGAAACATCCCAATTTGAGAAAAAATCATTGAGTATTCCTTAACAATACTAGTAGAATTAGAAACCTATGGAAAACTATAATTGTTTGAATGTTTTCAGTAAGGAACCAAGTGTAAAAACTAATGATATGAGATATGAAAACTTATTTTATATGATTATTTAGTGTTATTCCACAAACTAGGGTTATCATGTATATGTGTATTGGTAAATTATGGTAGCCAAGACAATAGGTGGATAAATGGATATGAGAAAGTGTGCACAAGATTAAAATGTGTACATAAAGTCCAAATATGTCTGATTGTGCTAAAGTGTATGTTTCCAAGTGTCTAATAAAAACTTTATGTGTCTAAAACTTCCCCCCTCTATTATAGTAAATGCTATATTATAAGGATAAAATAAAAAATTCAATACCTATGATAATTGTACTTTGTGTTGATAGGTATGCCCAAATGTCCAATTTTTCCATGAAAAACCTAAAAGGAAACATGTATAGATAAATTTAAACTAATAATAGAAAATGTGAAATAATATAGATCATTGAAATATATAATTCAAGGATTAAATACACCTAAGGTATTCAAACCAAATTGCCATTTATTGAATTTATTTGGAGAATTCTAATGGGTGACTATGCCCCAATGAAATGCAAAAACTAAAACATTATATAGAGAAGTTTAAATTACTCAAACACCATTGTGGAAAGAGAATTACTATAATATGAGGACTAAGAAAACTTCAATTGCACTGCTATGAATATCATAAATCATTTTTTGGAACTAGAAACATGTTCGTATGAAAATATGGAACCTTGAAACATGTTCATATGTAAATGTGGAAGACCAAAATAGTTAAATAGGTAAATATGGAGCCAAAAAATATTTTATTATTTAAATTAAAACTTTAATTAAACTTATATGGATTGATCATAGACCTAAAATGGTTACATAGTACCATCATTCCCCAACAATCCAAAATATATATAATATAGAAGTGTTTTCATGAACAACATTTAGGCCCCAAATACAATCCATTTGTACCTAAATGTGATATAGAATAGCATACTATAATTATAATAATTTCATTTAATGTTTCTCAACCTACTAAATTTGATAAATTTAATAAATATGTTTAATTTGACCCATGTACTATTCCATAGAATATCCTAATTATTCCTCAAAATCCTATAGAATTCCCCCCATATGCCTTGCATATGTTTCAATTTTCTCAATCTATCATATTTAAATCACATATTATCATATAAAGTATCAAATATATGTCTATAATGGCTTAAATTTCTAAGATAAACCCACTACATTCCACCTTTTTTATAAGAGAAATGAAGCATATAAATCACTCATCTCAAAAGAAAGAGTTATGTGCACATTGTGTTATATATAAAAATGTAATCATGTAAATTATGTATAAAAAATGATAATGTATTTCATCTTATAAATATTTGATCATTCAAACATGTATGAAACACATAATCCAAGGTAATGGGAATACAAGTGTCATGTCATTCATTCATTCATTCATTCATATATATATATATATATATATATATATATATATATATATATATATATATATATATATATATATATATATATATATATATATATATATTAGGAACATATTAATAAGCATCAAAATATATGAATGATATAAATAATTGCATCACACACAATATATGGATGTTTGATATAATTAATGAAACCAAAATTATAAATACCTATATATTTATCCCCACACACATATGCATATAATATTATGATCGTGAAGCACACAAGAACTAAATACATGGCATGAATTTGAATTTATTATGACCCAACATAGAAAACATGACCATGACATCAACAAGAGTATCTTATAACATAATTGACACATGACATGAAAATATACAATCAATGAAATCATAAAATTCATAATATATCACACATAAATGATCAAAAAATGTAATAATTATCAAAATTATTGAGCACACTTGGATTAGTAAATCTTAGTCTACATAATCTATAAATGTATTCATCCAATATATAAAATCAAAATATCCACAGGAAATATAACATTAGAAATTGTAAGAAAAATTAGATCATGTGTAATAGCCAACTATGATTGGTGGATAGATATAAAAATATATAGCATTATAAGTGTGTAAAAATTCCATCAATGTAGGCATGGACCTGATGTATAATTATATCCCATGGATGTATATAATGTAATTCATATGATTATCTATGTATGATATGTAACTTGTATGTTTTACATCCTACTTATGTATACCATGAAAATAATGTACACATAAAATAAATATGTAATTGACCAAGTATACGATAAATAATATAAATCAATCATCTATACTAATAAATCATTTCATTCATATGTCCTATTTATTTTATTTTATGAATATTTGATCTCTTTTATATTTTTAAATTTACTAAATATTTATAATCCTAAGATGGCATCTAAGGGATGCCAAATGTAGACTGAATATATGGTGATAGAGTGTTTATAATCTATGGATATGTAATCATATAAAATTTCCATATTTTATCATCATTATAGTCATCATAAATAGGTATGTCTATCATATTTTCCTTTTGTTTTTCAATGTGTCTATGTGTATGCATTACATTTTTCTACACACTAAGTGAAGGATTGATTGTTTTTCCATTATTTATTTCATTTAATCTTATTATATGATAATTAAAATATGGATTCCCTTATTTATGTTGTAATTTATCTACATATTTATATCTATTAGAAGTGAAAATGATCAAATTCTTTTTAAATAACATTTGTAATATAATATTTCGTTTGACTTGTATACTAGTTATTTTAAATTTTGTATAATGGTATGTGGAAGGCTTTATATCATGGAAATCTCTGTTGTTGATTTAATTTTACATAGACATTGTATATTCACCATTGATACATTGTGTGATATATAGTGCCTCTTTTGATCAATTCGTAATAGAGTTTACAAAATTTTATCTCAATGAAGAACTTATCATAAGATTTTCTCATTGTGATATGACATTGTAATAAACATTTAAATTTATATCCTCATGGTTTTCTATAAGGGATGATTTTACTTAATCTAAATTTTATTTTTCATGAAGGAAACACCATAATCTATCAATGTTCACCATATTTGAAAACCCTGATAATCTCATAGTCCTATGGGTGCAAAGTTTAGATGTGATAAATTAATCATATATGGTTGTGAGAATTTCATTTTCATCATCGCCACAATCACCCTCCATAAATATTTGATCAATATCTCCTCTATTGACTAAAAAAATAATATCTGGTATATCCTCCCTTTTTGTTTCAAAGATATATAATTATTGTTTTGATTTCTCTTGATTAAGTCATATATTTCATGTTGATTTATTTTCATTATATTTTATAGACTATAAAACTTCATATTCATGTATGCAATCTACTATTATGGCTTATAATTATGGTATTATTGAGGAATGAGAAGAATCAGATTGTAGTATACATCCATAATTAGGTTCCTCTACTTTCCAGTACATGAAAGGCTAAATATCCATAGGACATGTTAGAAAACATCTATCATGCAAAAAAGTTAAGGATCAATATAATTTGGATGGTATAAATTCCATATATTTAATCTAAAATATACCTAACATAGTTTTATAATGTAAAATTATTTGGCGTTACTTAGTTTATAATTCATATGATTTAGCATCAATTGAAATACAATAGTTAATATTTTAGGTCCCACTCTCAAATCCAAACTAATTGTTCCTAACACTTGGCGAGGTTTATTATCAAAACCTATATTATTATTATTATTATTATTATTATTATTATTATTATTATTATTATTATTATTATTATTATGTGATTTATGAATAGAGTCTATAAGGATACTAAGGGTTTGAATAAAACTAACATTACAAATGTTCAATATTGATTTATATAATAAAACACACGTTACCACCTTATTTAATATGTGCATTTGAATCAACAATGGAATATTGTGGTCTATAGTATGTTGACTATGAAAATATCCTTTGTCAAAATAAATCATGTCTTCACCATCCTTAAATGTACTAATAATTGATGTAAAACAAGCTTGTTCGGTATTATTTGATAAATTTTCACCTTACAACACTATATCTAAAATATCCTAATACATAGTAGATCTCCTGAGCATCTTTAATATGGATATTTTTATTGGAGTATTATTAAGTTGAGAAATTACATCATAATATCTAATTACATTGGATGGTTCCCTAGGAGGTGGATTAGTATTAGGAGGGATATTTTGACTACCTATATTTTTTTCACCATTATGATGCACCCTACCTCTTCTTTTTTTGTATCATAGACCTATGCATATTATATAAGCCTAGGGGTAATTCTGGTTGAGAGGTGGTGGCTAAAATAACTTGAGTTCTAGGGAGAGGAAGAGTTACATGAGTTACACGTGTCATTTATAATTGATTAGTAACCAAAAGCATCTCATATTTAAATATTCATTTAATATATGCTATTAAGAAGAACTAAAAATTCATCACTACCAATATATTCCTTAGTTTTATTATAGATATATTTAACCCATTTCATTGCATGAATTTTAAACATAATTTATATTTCATTAAATAAACATGAAATCATGACAATCATATCTTGGATCATATTGATCCCTAAAATTATAAAAGAAATAATTTGTGTGAGTCAGGGATAATAGGGAAATTTGAGTCAAATTTAGGATTCAAGTCATGAAAATATTTTTTTTTAGTGTAAAATATAAGCATTTGTAGAAAACATATTTAATAAATGTAGACATAAAAATTTAATTTAGTGTTAAAATGTACTCTTCTTCTTCCCCCAAATTCATATTCAAACTAACATCATTTCCCTCCAAAATTCAAATAATTGAATAATTCTTAGTTCATCAATTGTGCACACCTTTTATCCAGATTTATTTAATTGATTTATATTCTCCACCTCACCCAAACAAGTTCCACATTTAACCCCCTTGAATTTTGAATCACCAAACAACTTCCTCAACTTCTTCAACCACTTAGTGTGTCACCTTGGAACTTTTTAACTAATTTGATCATTTCTTGATGACTCACTCAACCAACTCCCGTTTCCTCTCAGCTTGTGTAATTGGTCAACATCATCATGCATGAGGACTAATTATCCACCATTTATTATTTGAGTAATTATAAATATTCAAATAATACTCCATTATTTGTTCGATCTCCCAAAATCCTATAAATAGATGTGCAAGCCATCATTTTTAATCATCCTTACTTGTGATAATGAAGTACTCTCAAATTCTCAAGTGAATACCAAGTGAATCTGAGCCACCCAAAGATCATTTGCATACCAAAAATATACTTGAATTTCATTTGGATTGGAGAGGATTGATAAACCACATTTAGAGATGAAACCCACTTAAATCACAATAGATAGAACTCATAGTACTTCAAAGGTATAAGTTTGTGCTTTTTCTTCTTGAATTTGTAGATTTATCCTTAGTTTTATTGAGGTTGGATTAGAATTTATTTGATAATGGTTATATTAGATTTTTTTCATTTCTAGATTCAATTCACATATTTTGGCATGCTCAGTGAGACTTTCCCTCATCTTTGCAAAACTTAATCACCATAATTGTATTTAGGAGTTTATTTCAGTTGGTTTTGATAGTTTTTCTAGTGCACTTGCATTTAACCTCAATTATGGAATTTTACGTTTATATTTACATGTAATTTTATAGTATTTTCAAGCTTAATGTACATATAGTCTACATAATAATGAATTTGTAGACTTTAGGAGTGAAATTGTAGTAGAGAACAATAAAATCATTATATCTTTATTTTTAGTGTCTTTCAAAAGTTTTGTCACTTCTACCAATTTTATATTCCAATCCTGTTTTGTGTTATCATTTTAATTTTCTATTATTCTATGTTTCCTTGGAATAATGATTTTTTAGCATTTTACAGTAAAATTGTAGTTCATAGTAGTAAAATTATATCAATTAGTAGTGAAATTGTCAAACCTAACCATAAAAAAGTTCTATTTTTTTGTTATGTGTTATTTTTATCAAATAACAAAATTCTAAAACTATTAGTGAAATCATGTAACCTAAATATAAAATTGATATTGAGAGATTTATATTATGAAATTGTCTATTTTTCTCTTCTCTGTGTAGGTTTCCTTTTTTAAACCATATTCTTTGATTTTCTAACTATAATTTTTCATGTTTTACTTTATTTTTCATCTTATGCATCATAAAAATAAATTATTTAGTTTGTTAGTAAAATAACTTAACCTAATTTTGAAATCATTCTATATCTCATTGAAATCACTTAACCTAATCATGATGTTATTTTCTTTTTGTGTGCATATGCTATCTTTATTTTCATCAGATGTAAAATTGTACACATCTTAGGTGAAATGGTTGGTTTAATTAGTGAAATTGGTTATTGTAAAAATGAAATGATGAGAATCACCAGTGAAATTATTCAACATTGTATCAAAATTGTAAAATTTATTAGTGAAATCATATAAGGTAACTAACAAATCATTGTTTTTGTCTTCTCTTTGATTTTCTCATTTCTAAAAACTAATAATTTCATAGTTTGCTTTAACTTTTTATTTGATAAATTCTTCTATAGACTTATTATTTCTATGTTTTCCATTGTGTTTTACTAACTTTTGTAAGTTGTATTTACATTCATATAAACACCAAACTTCTAATAGTTTTTTTTCAGCCACAAGTCAAATAAAAGCCTATATAGAGTTAAATAAACCTATTTTTTTAATTTATTTCTAACACTTCCTTTGTTCAAGTTTTATAAAAATAATTTTCCAATTTTAGTGTTTCATTTATTTTAGTAATTAGAAAACATTTGTTTTTGTTTTGGAATTAATTAATCATCATTTTTTAGAATTTTGTGTGTGTTACTTGTGTTGCGTATGATCTTCTTTCAATGTCACATTGATGTTAACACTTGAGAATAAAAAACAACTCTTTTAATTTGTGTTAACTAAGATAATAATTACACATATACTCTTCTATCATCATCACATCGGTGATTATACTTGAGAAAGAGAAGCAAGTGTTTTTCCATTTATTTTCTTTTTTTAGGGGCTTTATCGACTGTGGGTTTCATCACCACATGTTAGGCTAAACCACATATAATTGTGGGTATATAAATTGAATTAGATCTATCATTTTTTACTAAGAGGTTATGTGTTATAAGTATACCACGAAGTGAGGTGATTCCACACTCTAATACCCAGGCCCTAAACAACATGACTCCAAGTTAATTTTTTTGACATCAACATACTAAGATCCATATGATTATGTTGGGCACATTGGGACTAAACCTAATAGTGTGCATCTATTAAATTGTCTTCTTTCACATATTTTGACCTCATCATACCAAAAGGTAAATGAAAGACTCCCCTAGTTAAAATATTGTATATCTTAAGCCTACATAGTCCATTACATCCATTTAATTCATATTGCATTAGTTAGCTATTAGCATCAAAAAGTTACTTCCCACATACCCTTGAAACTGGGCTTAGTGGGACATGGGAATGATAGGATCCTCTATGGTTAGTTCCTTGAAATATTAGGCTATAGATAATATAACCTACAATTCAACGACATAAGAAGCCTATGTTTTATTCAAGTCCCTATATATAAGATTTTTCACCCTTTTATGATTACATGAATGTTTAGCATAGATATTTTTTGTTTGTTTCCTAGGAAGCTACCACATGAAGAAAATCCTTGAGTTAAAATAAATGTAATTTTGCATCCTTTATCCAAAAAACATTAAAATCAAACATTTAAAAGAAAAACCTAGAATCATTTAGTTGTCAGCCAATAATTAATGTCACTTTGGTCCTTTATCAATATTTTATTAATTCAATTCATACTCATAGCCATGTTAACCATAAAAAATAACATGACTATGTTTAGCAATCCTAGGGAATTGGTAGAGCCTTTTGTAAAAGATGCTTTCCAATTTGGTAGCTAAGACCACAAAATTCATCATGTATAAATACATGAAATTCATGAACCTGAGGAAGAAGGAAGAGGATCATACCAAGATGATGGAACCCAAAATCCATTTTGCCTATTTACTCATTTAAAGGACATATCATGACTAACAAATATGAAATTATTCTTCAATATTTGATTTTATGAGCTAAATTTCCACCTAATTTTGATGTCTAAAACTTACAACATTTGATTTATAAAAAATAGTCTTTATCACCTATTCAAAATCCATTCATCTCAAAAATATCTCTAGATGGTAGTAAGTCTCTATTAGGTTCATCCAATTCCCATTTCAAAGTCTCCCAAGATAAAATGAAATCTAGTCTTCATGAGGAATCCTCCCAAGTGACGTATGGGTTTTCTATGGAAGCACACGCTCATCATATTAACCAAGATATTGAGAATCTACAACAAACCAAATAAATAATATTTTGGTTCATAAAATTTTTAACACCCATCCCAAGTTGAGTGTGAATACCAATTCATCCTCATTTATACCTCCATATAATTCAAATTTGAATCTTCATTCAAGCTTATCAAATTTCATTCATCCAAATAGGAACTTGAATGTTCCTTTAAGTTCACAAATTTGAAATCCAACCAATATAAAATTTAATTTTCATTCAAGTTTACCCTTCAAAAATCAAATCAATCCAAACATGAATGTTAATTCAAGTTTACGAGTCACAAATCCAATCTATCCAAACTTGAATGTTCATTCAATATTACTAGTCATAAATCTAATCAATCCAAAATTAAATGTTCATTCAATTGTACCAATCCTAAAATAAAACAATCAAAACTTTAATTTTAATTCAAGTTTACTAATCTATAATATGAGATTCAATACCCACTCAAGATCCCCAATCAATCCTAATCAAAGTCTTTATGACTCACCAATCAACCAATCATCATCAAATCTAAATATGGGTGTTATTCAATAGTATCCAACAATCTAAATCTAAATGTTAGTTTAATAAATGTATACAATTAATTTTCCAAATCACATTCCCTTGTAGTATTTGTTTCATCCAATTCAAATTAAACACCAACCCACACCAATCCAATTGACATCAACCAAATCCATCTAATCCAACCAACACTAAAATGTTTAACTGGCATAATCTTAGTTTTAACACAACCCAAAAAAGACCTAACCTTAGTTTTAACATGACATACAATGAACACAACTATAACTATAACACTAACCCTAAATTTAACACCAACCCAAATTAAAGTAAATTAAACCAAATGAGCACTATAATTTTAACACAAATTCAAACCAATCCAATCCATATTTAAACGTCAATAATCCAAACCAAACAAGTTTTAATTTTAACAGTAATCCAACCCCCCAAAAATTGAAATTTTTCACTCACTCAAACAACCCATATAACTTTCCACATCTACAACATGCTAATGTTTCCAACATACCTCTTATACACTTCATTAATAATTGACACGTTAACCAATTTTTGAAAAAAGAAACACCAAAATAAACCAACTCATGGGTCAACCTTATTATTTTTATACCTCTTCAAGCCAAATTAACCAATTATAACCATACTTTATTCAAGAGTTTCAAAACATTAAAGATAGATTTCAAGGCTTGCAAGATGGAAATTTTCTTTGAAAAATAAATATAAATTTTAATACATTTGTTCTTACCCATAGGATTTAAGTACCATGACAACACCTTTCCCTAAGCATTTTGAGCTTCTAAAATTTTATAATTATAATGGAAAAGGAGATCCTCAAAAATACCTTAAGTACTTCTGTCATGTATGTGTAGACATTACTTATAGAAATGACTACATGTTGAGACTATTTACATGAAGTATCAGGGGTTAATCCATCAAATGGCTTATATTCCTACCCAAAGTATAATTTTTCACCTTTGAGGACTGCTTTGAGAAGTTTGGTCATCACTTTTCATACATTTCAAAAAGGACTAGGCCACAATTGACCTACACAACACTAATAAATACCATGGGGAAACCTTTCATTCCTTATTAAAATTATTGGCAAGCTATTTTTTGTGGTCTTTTGCTAAAACTTGACTTGTTTCAATATTTAGGAACAATCTAACTTGGACTTTGGGACATCACTTGAAACTAATTTTTTAGGGTTCCTTTGGTGAAATTTATGAAAAAGAGGTTCAAATTTAAATAAATTTAATCAATAGAGGTATTACTAAGACATTTAAACCAGAGAATAATTCCTCTAAAAAACATGAGAAAACCCAAATTATTTTCCAAGAACAAGAATGCTATAGGTGATGGTATGACAAATGTCAAACAAATACAAAATTGAACTAAACAATAATAATTTTATTCCCAACCCATTAATAATAATAAGATTCTTGGTGGTCAATGAAGATCAGGAAACCACAATCATAAGTTCACCCAATTGGGTGATTCTTATGAATCCATTATTCAAAAGTTGATCAAAGCTAACACGATTCTTAGGCCAAAACCAAGCCCTTTGAATACAACACTCCTAAACCTAATTTATATAAGATGAATATTATAAGTACCATATGATAAAGGGATACTCTAAAAATAGGTGTATACACATCAAATATCATGTCCAAGATATTATAGATCATGCGGACATAGCCATCAAAAACCACACATCCACAATCTCTAATAACCAAAAATTGGGGATATACAAAGACTCATTCAAAAAACATGAGAAAGGTAATGGTAAGAAAAAGCAAGAGTCCACCCAAAAAAATAATGTAAACCAAGCTAATCATCATTTTTAAGCCATAGTAAATTGTGTTAATTACGCACACAACCATGTTTAGATCATTATTTTACAAGCAAAAGATTACATCACTACCACAAGGCATGCAAAATTTACCATTTATATTACATCATAATCCAATGTTGAGCATAATTAAAACATTATATATCAAATTGAGAAGATACCTACCAAAACTTTCATCTTATAACTTGTCAAGACTTCACGTATATATAAGAACATTTTTTATAAAGTCCTCCAAGAGTCTAGTGTCCATAAAGACATTAATATGTCTATATTTGAAGTGTTGGTTGGAAATATATCCACTAACAATTAGGTCATGTTCAACCATTCTAATATATCAACTTTAGGATCTATTCATAGTTTCCTATTATATATAGAAGTCATTATCTCAAGACACAAGGTGAAGAGGGTGTTTATACTTAATGGATATACTTTAAATTTATGTATATTTCCATTAATTAAACATTTATGATATTCAAAAAAAATATTATAGTCAAATAAAATCACAATCAAGGCATATGATATTAACTAACATTAGTTTATGGGTACCATTTATATTCTATTGATGGTGGGGACTATCATACGGGTGAAATTAGTTCATGTGCTTGATCTTAATTTACCTTACATCTTACTCCAAAGTTTTCCATGGATGCATTCCATGAACACCATACCCTTCACTCTAAACCAATGTTTGAAATTCCTACATGACGGTATGTAAGTAATCATCCTACGTGATCCTCAACCCTTCCAATATTGCAAACTATTAGAAGGGAATTATCAAAAATACAACTATGTACCCATTATTGAAGACAACTTAACTCCCAATGTGGACTCACCTATGCTTGAAAATTGCATTCATCCTCATACTTTATTTCAAACACCTCCCCTTGGTGTTTGGTTGAATACACCATCCACCTCCACTTCCATAGAAACACCATCTAATACTCAATATTCTAATCAGCCATCAAATTCTAAAGATACTACATCTCATCCATCCCAATTTAAAATCATTGATAAAGGTATGGGTGAGTACAATATCCAAGATTTTAATTATACAATCACAATTCATATGTCTCCACATAATTTTGGTAGACCCCATTATTGAAAGGACACTAAATTAGTTCATAAATTCAATAAAATAAAATTTATATAAGGTGGTCTTCTTTAAGATGAACACATTGATGATTTGAATTCTTCTTGTATTTTCTTATAATGAACTAGCTACTTATTTTATTAATAATATATACCCCATAGTTAAATCCATTATGTGAAAAATAATGAAGTATTAAGGCAAGTGCCTTGGTCTTCATAAACAAGGATTAATAGATCCTATTATGTTAAAATCTAATGAAGCCTCCCATGGCATAGGGTTTAATCAACTCAATTTAAATACCATGTTTTTTCAATGTGACTCTTATAGTGAGTTAGAGTAATATTCTTTGGATAGTGAAACAAATTCCATCTACAACTACTTCAAAGACCTACCTAAAACCCAACCTTTTTAATAAAAATTTATTTTGATACTTGATCTCATATATCCATATTTAATCCAATAAGACTAACATGAAACACCTTTGTTTGATAATTTTAAAAGTGATGAAAAAATTTCAAAAAAAAAAAGATCAAGAGAACACATTCTAGAAAGAGACCATAAGAAGGTATTTTCCATTCAGTTAGATGATTCTTCATATTTTGGGAAATAATTATCGCATAACCAAAATAAATCAGCATCAATATCACATGATTAAGTCTTAGATGAGGAAGTTAATCTTCCTCTACCACCCCCAAAGTATCGATAAGAGTCAAATCTCCTAGTTGAGGTTAACATTATCATCTACATTAAAACTAAATAAATTCCAAAAATAGTCAAGCTTGAATATTCCTTAACTCAAAAATAATGAGAAATACTCATTCTCTTGCTTAGATAATTTTGTGATGTATTTACATGGCCTGATGCAAATATGTTGTATCTTGATCCTTATATATTTATACATCACCTTATGGTACATCCAAATGCAAAACCCACAAAACAAATACTTATGAAAATGCATCCCAACTTTATACTATTAATAAAGCAAAATATAAAGAAGTAATTAGTGGTTGGTTTCATTCACCCTATCGACTATTCATATTGGATATCAGACATTGTACTAATGTCAAAGAAACTAGAAGGAATCATGGTTTGTACATACTTCATAGATATCAACAAATCATGTCCTAAGGATGACCTCCCATTACAAAATTTAGGTATGATTATGGACTGTAATGCAAGACATGAAATATTATCTTTAATGGACATTTTTTGGTATCTAATCAAATCAAAATATCTCATAAATACCAACACAAAACAACATTTACAACACCTTAAGGTAACTTATCCTATCAAGTGATGCCCTTTGGTCTAAAGAATGCCGAAGACACATAACAAAGAGCAATGATTATCATTTTTCATGATATGTTTCATGATATCATGGAGGATTATATTGATGACATAATTGTAAAATCCAAATATAAAGCAAAGCATCAAAAAGTAAATATTCACATCTTCAAGAGAATCATTGAATATAAGCTTCACTTGAACCCAAAAAAATGTGTTTTTTGGGAGACATCAAGAAAGTTGTTAGGGTTCATTGTTTCATGTTGTGGTATAAAATTTTAACCTTATAATGTATCACCTATCATGATTATTCTTCCACCCAAGAATATCAAACAACTTCATAGTTTTCAAGGTAAAATCTAAAAAATTAGAAGATTCATATCTCAATATTTCTCAAATCCACCAATTTTAATGCCACATATTACTAGTAGGACCTTCTTTTTGTATATATCAACTACTAAATATGCATTCGGGGCATTATTGGCACACAATGATGACATTAGATCATAATGTGTACTGTATTATCTAATTAAAACTTTGGTTTCATATGAACTTAACTATTCCCCAGTTGTCAAGGCATGTCTCATGGTTTTTCTTACTTCCCAAAAACATTACCATTACATGCTCAATAATCAAACTAGAATCATTACAAAAATTGACCCTATTAAGTATCTCTTATCCAAAATAGATTTAACAGATAGAATGGGTAAGTGGGTCATGCCTCTTAGTGAGTTTGATCTTGAGTATGTTAATAAAAAAATAATCAGGGGATAAGTATTAGTAGATGATCTAGTAGATGTTCCTCTTGAAGATCATGCACCTCATGTTATATATTTATCATATGAAGTAATAATCTCCATTCATAAAACCCTAGTTTGATAACTAGATTTTGATGGTTCTGTTAGAAACCATGATTCAGGGATAGGTATTCTACTAGTCACACTAGATGGTGATTGTATTCCAAAGTTATTTAGGATCAAATTTTCTTGTACCAACAACATTTTATAATATAAATCCCTCATAACTAGTCTTAAACTTGACATAAAATTGGGTATCCAAATTCTTCTAATCTTTGGTGATTCCAAACATATTATAAACCAATTTACCAATGAATTTCAAGATTGTGATAACATGTTAATCCCATGCAAGAGAAAGGTGGATAGTGTTAAGTTTTATTTTACATTTATATAATTTGAAAAAATGCCATAGATCAATAACTACGTAGCTGATGCCATGACCACTATTGGTTCATGACTTTATTTTAAACCAAAGAAAACCATATTCCTCGTAGAATACTTGATGATACTAGCATATGACACTTTTTATTCTGATATGGTTTGTGAGCTAGCTAGTCCTACTTTACCATAGTAGACTGATATTTATGCATATCTCCATAATAACACCCTTCCATCTAATTTAACTTATAATCAATGTAAATCCTTCATCTATAACACATATTTTTACATAATCCTTGGCCAAACTTTGTTTAAATAAGGCTATGATGGAACCCTTTTATGTTGTTTAAATTTTTAAGAGTCTACCTCAACTATTAGATAGGTTCATGAGGGA
>JARHVA010004864.1:1282500-1307500 GCA_037957365.1 Torreya grandis
AAGACTAAAATTAGTCTTTACATGCAAATTGACTATTCGTTTAACTAACTATTTGTCAAACTAATAGTTCTGTAATGCATAGATGACCGACATCAATTGCTATCTATCTGGAGATGATTGACGTCAGTTCTTATCTAACTGATGTCGACCAATGCCTAAATGATGCTAGTTTCTCTATAACTAGATATGATCGACGTCAATTGATCAGTCTAACATCAGTTGCTTTAACACTTAGCAACCTGCACCATTTGCATCAGTGAAGCTTTTAGCTCCACAACTTAACAATCTCACACTTGGAGATAAATAGTTGCACCTGTACCTATACCTATACATCATCTAATTTTGTTTCTTGGCTTGTATCCCTCTTCAAGTTCAATCTTGAAGACCAATACAAGTTGAATGAAGATTCAACTTCTCCTTTGTTCCCGACTTTGTTAACATATTTGTAGGGTTCTTATCCTTGCTAGCCACCATGACTGTAATAACCTTTTACAACTCTAAAATCTAGCTAACTGCCATTCCACCAAAAGTGAACACATATCCTGTGGTGCTTCTCCTATCATCCAAGTAACCTACCATATCCAAATATACATACCCATGTAGAGAAATGCTTGACTCTACATAGCATGTATACCTACTGCTGGTCCCTCTCAGATACCTGAGAATCCACTAAACTGCTCTCTAGTGCTTCTTTCTTGAATTGGCCATAAACTTGCAAATAACTCCCACTGATTGGGTAATATCAAGTCTAGTACTCATGTACTCAACCTCATCATGTGATTCAAGACATTGTTTTGTGAACTATCCAACCATAGGTGTGCTAACTGGTTCTGCATTCTACATATTAAACCTCTTCGCTACCTTATTCACATAATCCTCTAGAGACAAAATCAACATATGACTTTCCCTATCTCTAGAAATACTCATTGCATATATTTTCTTTGCTACTTCCAAATCCTTCATGGCATACCTCTGAACTAATTTTACCTTTAGCTCAGCAAGCTCCTGCATGTGTGACCCTGCAACAAGCATATACACTACATACAGTAACATGATAATGTAGCTAATATTATCTAACCTAGTAAAATAAACATAATGGTCACATTGACATTGACTAAAGCCATGCTTTGTCATACACCTGTCAAACCTTAAACACCATTGTCCTGCAGCTTGCTCAAGACCATATAACTTGGCCTTCTATCTCACCTATCCATTCTCTCCTTTCTTTAACTTGGGAATCCATTCATCTTTCAGTGCTTTCATCCCAGCTAGCAACTCTACCAAATCCTCAATTTGGTTATCTTCCAAGGAATCAATTCCTCATTCATGCCATGCTCCCACTGTTTCCTAGTTCTACTTGCATTGCCTCTTTAAAACTTCTTGGTTCTTGACCATTAGTGAGCAACAAGTAGTGTAAAGAAGGGGAATAATGAATTTGAGGCTTACTTACCCTTTCAGTCCTCCACATGGGCATTTGAGACTCCTTGACAGCTTGCTGTCTACCCAAAATTCATTCTAACAGTGACCGATCTTGATCACCTCCCAGTCTGCACCCGATTGATGTCAGTTCCATGTGACTCACCTGACTGACATCACCGACTTTGGTCTACACATGACTAATGTTGGTTCTTACCTGTTTGATGTTGGTTCTCACCTGACCGATGTCGATAATTGTGTTTTCCTATGAGTGATGATTTTTACTCACAATCTCATTTTAGATCATAACCTTGTCCAAATTAACACTACCCTGCTCAGAATTATTTAGCCCCTTGAGCTGATCTCTGTCCATCACCTTCTCCTTGAAAACCAAGGCTTTACAGTTCTTAACTTTGTCAAAAACATTAAATTTCCTCTTTATGCAATACTGTGATCCTCCAATAGAAGCTCCCTTCTTTGTTGACCCAGTTTCAAGAAACCTCACTTTCTTTTGTTGCTTACAAAAATCTCAATCGATCCTTTTCAAACTTGAAAGCTTACCATTTGACTTAAGAACATCCATTCCCTTTTCACTCATGTGACCAAGCCTATAGAGCCACATCTTTGCATCTACATCTGAAGTAGATAAAATAGAAGGAGAATCCGTAATACAAGTAGATAGATAAAGTGTACCTACTTTCTTACCTCTTGCTAAAACAAGTGCACCCTTGGAAACTTTCCAAGATTCCACTATGAGAGTTACTGTGCATCCCTCATCACCCAACTTTCCTACAGAAATCAAATTCCGCTTTAGGACTGGGACATGCATGACATCCTTCAACACCCATGTATTGCCATTCTACAATTTCAGCTACACTTCCCCTTTGCCAACCATTTGACAAGGCTTACCATCCCCTAAATAATTTTTTCCAAAGTCTCCATGGACATAATCATGAAAAAATTCTCTATTTGGGGTTGCATGGAAAGAGGCACCAGAATCTAAAACCCAAGATTCCACTTTATCCAAGGAACATACAAGAGCATCCTGTGCAACAATCCCTACATATTTTGCTTCTTCATTTCCTTCATGCTGATCTTTTACCAACTAATAATCTTTCTTTACATGCCCTTTCTTTCCATAATTCAAGTAGATTATACTTCCATACCAGGATCTGGATTTCCTACCTATCTTTGACCTTGATTTCCCTTGCTTGCTCTTCTCTCTTTGCCTTACCCTACTTTCAACACTTAAAGCATTACTTGATGATTCCCCTATACTTTTCCTATGAATTTCTTCATTCAAGATTACACTAACAACATCATCAACTTTCAAGATATTTGAAGCAGACACAGTATTACTAACTGCCATTACCAAACTATCCCAACTTTCTAGTAAAGAGCATAAGATTAAGAGAGCCTTAATTTCATCATCAAAATCTATATTGACTAAAACTAACTGATTTACTAATCCATGGAAATCACTAAGATGACTATGTACCGATCCACCTTCCTGCATTTGCAAATTAAATAATTGCTTCATAAGAAATACCTTATTCGAAGCTGAGGGTTTTTCATATAAATTTGCCAAAGATTCCATTAACTCTACCATTGTCTTTGCTTGTGATAAGTTGGAAATCACAGATGATGCCATGCTCAACCTTATAGATCCCAAAGCCTTTCGATCAAGAACCTTCCATTCTTCATCTTTCATATCTATGGGCTTGCATGCAACCCCACCCTACAGTAAGTACAGATCTTTTTGATACAAATAATCTTCTATCTGTATCCTCCATAATTGATAATTCTTGCCATTGAATTTCTCCATTCTTAGCTTACTTTCTTCTGCCTTTGCTTTACTCCCACTTGAACAGAAACCCCTGTGAGTGACCTATAATCAACAAACACTAACCTGCTCCAAACCAGGCTCTGATACCACTTGTTAGTGAACCAGGCTCTAATACCACTTGTTAGTGAACCAAGCTCTGATACCACTTGTCAGGATCCTACCCCTTGAGATCACAATTGATTATCTTTGTATAAGAAACTAAACACAGAATAAATCAGAAGTAATATGTAATTAGAATTTAGAAACATCACAGAATATGAGAGACAATACAATCTTGTATTAACACTCTTCCAGAAGGAAATACAATGAAGAAATCACACTCTTCCCACACCTCTTGAGCATACAATAATTCTCCCTCAAGAGTTCTCTCTCTCAACCAATTACAACCACAACTCAGTACCAGAGTTGTTCCCTCCACCAGTAAGTGACAACCAACTCATCCATTGTTGCCTACTTCCAATTCACCAAGTACTCAAAGTACTCCAAGTAGATCTCATTTGATCTTGCACACTTGCAATTCAACTGATCTTACTTACCATGTAGATCTCCCCTAATCTTGCTACCTGTAGATTAATTGATCTTACAATTGGAAGGATCTCTTCCTTTTCCTTGATTATAATACAGCCCCATGGGTCTATTAAATAGATCCCATGCAAACAATAATTAAACTTGCCAATTACAATAATTAGAAACGCAGACTCAAGACTAAAATTAGTCTTTACATGCAAACTAACTGTCCATCTAAAATTAGACCAGTTCTAGAAATGCATGCAAATGCACACGCACATGCACACACAGGTTGCTAACGTTGGTTCATGTCTGACCAATGCCAGTCAACCCCTAACTGATGTTAGTTACTACATACACTGAATATGATTGACATCGATTGATCATGCTGACATCAGTTACTTTAACACTCAACAACCTCTACCATTTGCATCAGTGAAGCTTTTAGCTCCACAACTTAACAAAATATATCCTAATCATCATAAAAACACTCATTATTTTCATCTACTATACATTTATCAGGTAAGCATGTCTATTTCCATATCTATCAAGCATCAAAATCCAACACTAGTGATTTCACCAGTAGTTCTAATGAATTCATTGTTAGCATTCATGATTTTATTACACTTGTACATAATTTCACTACTAATTTTAATGATGTCAATCCCCTTTTTAATGATTTCACTATAGCCAATTGTGAATTCTCTATTACTCTAGCATATTTCCATTCTAATGATATTGTTACCCCTATCAATGATTTTACTATGCATTTCAATGATTTCATAGTTATCATTGATGAATATGTTGTTGTCACTACCAAAATTTCCAATGCACCATTTATGGAATCATTTTAGTCAACTTTAAAGTGTAATAAATGAATAAAAATAATAATTCAAAACTCAAAATTACACTTACTAGTTGCTCACTCCTCTCTAGTCTTTGGTATCTCTTCACTCACTTGGTACAATGCAGGTGAAATGGAATACGATCCATTTTACTCTGAATCCATAGAGAAAATAACTTCAATCAAGATCTACTCAAAAATCCCTCTAGAAGTAATTTTTTCACAATATATTTTCAAAATCACCCCTCCCATTATATATATTCCCCCTGTACATTTAGAATTTTCTACCTCCATTTTATCATTTTCATGTTTTGCACTCATTTTTTCTTTAAAATTTAAACCCACAATTAGTCAAATTGCTATAAATATTTATCAAAATGTAACTATCAGCCCTATAAAATTTTACTCACATTGGAAAATTTATGTTTTTCATTTCAAAATCCACAAATTACTGTCACTAGGATATATTACTCTCATATATGCTCATGTGACCCTTGAGACCTGATCACCACGCAAGCGTGTAGTTTAGGAATGAAAAATATTCTTATTCCACTCCATTATCTAGTTTTTCACTAGGGAATATTCATTGACACATATTTTAACCTTGCAAGCATGGTATCAATTTTTAGTACTTTTATTGATAGATGGTAATAATTATCACCACTGTATCATTTTCCATTTAATTATTTTGAGTGCATCCACTTTCTTGCATGAACACTTGAGGGTGCATCATACATATCATTATCATTCACCTTGGGAATGTTTTTTTTCACAATCATCAATGCTCTAGTTATTATACTATTCTTCTAAACAATATTACTTTTACACACCATTTCAAAGAGAGGAAAATGTAGACACCCAAAATTCATTTAGTGTCTAAGTTCACTCTTCTTCCCCCAAATTCATATTCAAACTAACATCATTTCCCTCCAAAATTAAAATGATTGAATAATTCATAATTAATCAATAATGCACATTGTTTGTCTAAATTTATTTAATAAATTCATATTGTCAACTTACCCAAACACCTTGCACATTTATCTCCCTCATATTTTGACTCATCCAACACCTTCCTCAAGCACCTGGTGAGTTACCTTGGAAAATTTTAACTAATTTAACCCTTTGATGATGACTCAATCAACCAACTCCCCTTTTCACTTAGCCTATGGGATTGGTCATCATCTTAATGGATGGAAACTAATTATCCATAATCGATTATTTGAGTAATTAGAAATATTTAAATAATCATCCTCCATTTGATCGAACTTCCAAAAACCTAAAAATATATATGGAGTCCATCATTTTCAATCATCATTAATTGTAATAGAAAAGTGCTAATGAATTATAAATTTAATTCCAAGTGAATTCAATACATACAAAGATCTTTTACATACATGTTGGCTCAAAAAGTTATTAGGGGGACAAATTCATGACTTTGAGTCATCGGTGTGGGAATTGAGTCCTTCAGTTAGTCATTAACATGTGGAAAAATTCCCTCTCCTATTAGTAGGTATAACTACCTTTATTGAAATGAAAAAACAAAAATCAAGGGAAAATCTATTCACATCTATTTACAACAAAAAAAATTCTATTGGGGATTTCATACTTTTAACTAAAAAGGAAAAAAAGGAGTTAGAAAGGAAAATGAGAGGAATGCTATAAAAATGCTGGAAAATGATAAATTAAAGGAGGAACAAAGATTATTATATCCATTTGAATATAAAATATACTATGATGATCCCAAGAAAAATAAAAGACAACTCTGGGTAGCTAAATATGAAAACTTCCAGAATAGCCCAAGAACAAAAAAGCATTGTGTTCATGGAAACCTCACTCACTCAATGGGTGGTAAAGACATAATTACAGCCTTAGGAGTGTAAAATATTCACTGATATGTTTTTATAATACTCATAGTAGACCAAATACAACCATCCCACATTTACCCATAAAAAATAATTAAAATATTGCTTAAACCCCACTGAGATTTCACATTCATTAAAAAAACATCAAAAGTTTCTAAAATAAATACATAATGTGGAATTACCATTATCAGATAATTTGGTAATTATTATTATTATTATTATTATTATTATTATTATTATTATTATTATTATTATTATTATTATTATACTATTAATTTATCTTCATAATCATTGCCAAATAATTTGATAATGGTAATTCCACATTAAGTATTTATTTTAGAAAATTCTGATGTTATTTTAATGAATGTGAAATCTCAGTGGGGTTTAAGCAATATTTTAATTATTGTTTATGGGTAAATGTGGGATGGTTGTATTTGGTCTACTAATTGTGTGTGTGTGTGTGTGTGTGTGTGTGTGTGTGTGTGTGTGTGTGTGTGTGTGTGTGTGTGTGTGTGAATCAGATACAAATATATAACTCATGAAGAAATTATAAATACAAATCTTGTAAAAAATCTCTTGGTTTTAATCTTTATTGAGTTGATAATGAAGCTTATCTCTTCAAACAAAATATTTGCATAGTTTTAATTCCAAAATTTCCATTTAAAATGATATTTACACTCATATTTATGTGTGGGGAGATGGTTATGGTACATAACCACCTTTTCTACGTTTTAGAAGTTGCAAAAATGAGTTTACAAAAATGCAGAACTTAAGTGGTGTAAAAGCGCAATGGCGCAATTCCACTATGTGCAAAAATGAATTTACAAAATTTTACCACTTAAATGGTGAAAAAATACTTTGGTTATTTTTCACCAATTGAAATGTGAAAATAAAATTTCATGATTCGAGTCTTACAAAGTGACATAGTGCATTTGAATTAATTACCTTTGTAAATTTGCACTTTATACTTATGAACTTTATATTAATATCCACAATAAACCTTGCCTAAATTAAAATATTTTTGTTGATGAACCATCCATGATTCATGATTCTATTTATAAACTAAGAACTTGTATATTTGTTTGGAATATGAATTAGTTGTCTTGCATTCCATTATGAACACCTTTATTCTATATATGGGTACCATCTTTAGGGTTTTGCTCTCCTTGTCAAAGATGCCCATGAGATAATTGTAGGATGTCCCTATAACACTTTCTTCATAGTTTATAAAATGACTCAAAATCCATTGATTTAATCTTTATCTTTGAAAAGTATTCACATCTTCAATAGATGTAGGACATTGACAAAGGCCATTGAAAATGCTTTGGATCAATTATCTACCCCAAGATTGACACATACAAAATTTAGAAGTATATATAAATTATGTGAACCATTTGACAAACTACCTCAAATGAATTTGATTCCATTTGGAAACCAATTTATTACATCTATTTGACTAGGTGGCACATGAACTGTTGTGTTCATTTTTTTAGTCACATTCATTTCATCTAATGCAGCATTTTGGTACTATATTTTAGTCATAATTTTTATTAATACATGTGAGCCGAGATGTGACACACATGTGAAAATGATATGTGATATTTTTGTGATAATTTTAATTCAAAGTAGCATTTATGTAGGCTAACAATGTTCAATCATTTTCCACTTTGTATGGTGGCTGTGTCATTACATCCTTAAAACACATGATTTGATGCATGGGACAAATATAGATCACCATCATATTAGTCATATTTAGAAATGAAATATATATAATTACTTTTGTATTGACTTTGAATCATGCCATGAGTAACACAAGATCACATCTTGATTAGAATCAAATATTTGTTTTGGACTTTTTTGTGTGAATCTTCTCAAGTGTCATCTCAGTTTTCTTTGCAACTATCTACTCAATATCTTCTTATAGAAAATGTGAACTTTTAGCTCTTTGGCATGATATTGAAAATCAAATGATAACTTTTACATTTTTCAAGAGATCATCATTTTCTTTGTGTTAGTATTCCTTTACCTAATATTTAAATAATTAATTATTTGACTAATGTAAGAGAACAAGCTTTTGGAATGGTTTGAGACAAGCCATAAGATGTAAAAACATGGATCATAAACTTAAATCATTATACTAACATAAATTTATGATCCTTACAACCATGGGATCAACCTATTTATGAATATCAAGACAACAATCTTGGAATAAAATAAAACTAACTACCAAAACGTTATACCCACATGGTCTACCAATAACTTGAAAAGTAGGGCTACGTGACATGGTAGCCCAATCTATAAGTGACCAAGAGGTAACACATTATTATTAATTGAGGCAAGTAATCTATAAATTATTATAGTCTAATTTGAAATCATATCATCCACATCATTGAAGGTGTCACCCATATGATCACCAATATTTCATCATAATCAAAAACATTATAACTCTACCAGTACAACTATGTGAGATTGATTTACTTAATAATCTACCCTAAAAACTGCTAAGGTTGTAAAGTATCATTATGTCAAAGAAGATGTCTCTCTCCATATTCATTTACCTTATGGATAATATTTCTCTCTTTCACATAGCATTTTGGCTTAGTCAAGGTTTATATATTATCGATCTAAAACTAAAATAAGAACTCATTGATAGTCATAACCATACCACTTTACATATGAAATATTTGACAAAATGCTTTAAATAAATTTTCTACCAATTACATTGGTACCTAGAAAAAACTTGGAGGATGTTTGTAACCATGATTGGAATTCTTCACACTTATTGATTTTATTTTCTTGAGAGGCCTTCATCAGTGATTATGTCCATAAATTTAACACTTCCTAGATTGTGAATTAGGGACATAACATTTCCATCAAATTTAGTAGATACAATTTTGTCTCCAACCTTTTAATGTATATGATAAGCATAATCAATAATAGTTTCACCTGTTTTAGGATTTTTTTATCTCTTTTTGGCATCAATGTACACCTATTTTGCTACCACCATGTGATGTTATACCTCAAGATCCAATTGATTTCATAATGCCATCATATGATTTATTCCTGAGCCCAATTCCATTCCTTAATGATATCTAATGAATTTTTGAAATTCTTATTTTGTTCATATCCTCTAATCATCATGATCCATGATTCCACATTTATTTGAGTGTTTGTTTTTAATAGTTTGCATGTCTTATGGATGCTTCCACATTTTTATACATATCTACTAGTGTGTTTATAACTACGATGTCTGATAAAAATATGTTTTCCATTATAATCGGTAGATCCTTTGATCCCTTTTCATTAGAATATATTTTAAACGTTTATATTAAATTTTAGTGATTTACTCTTTTATCATGTACCATATCTTCATTCTCTTGCATCCCCAAGACCTGAAATAATAAATTGTGTTTATTCACTATAAGATCAATAATGTCAGTGTATACATAAAACATAAGAGATTTATCACTTATTATTTGAATAGTAGGAGGAGAGGTCATTTTATAAACCACTCATATTTTCTTGTGATTCCTCTCTTCTTCAATAGATCCATCACAACAATAATTATCCCTTTTGTTGCAAGCATTAGATCGACCACAAGTACAAAATATTCCTCATGGAATTTTTATGGAAGTTTTTTTAGGTACAAGTGTGGATAGAAAGTTCCCTTATCTATACTAAATTCAACATGAAATGTTTTTTTTATAGGTAAAATAGATGTAACATACTTTTATAGTACAAGAGCAGCCATTAAACTTAACACAATCATTACACGTTCTCTTAGACCAACAAATTCAACATAGGCAACTCCAAGGGGTGACTAGATTTCTCCATTGACAATTAGAAACCAATCCTTTAATGCTTTATAAATAATAAATTTTTCAAGATCTACCATTTAATTTTTGAAAATATGACATGAGATTAACTCATTTCAAAGATCATATATCCAATGCTTGATTAGGGGATAAGGAACAAATACTAGCATTCTATCCTCTACAAAACTTTTGCTTGTTATTTTTACCAAACACTTGACATTGAACCTCGATTACTTATCCTATTTTCATACCCATCATTATTTATTATACAATAATTACAATCCACGAGGCTCTATCTCATTCAATAATTTCATCAAACACTTTATGCTCATACTCTATACTACCAAACTTGAAATACATGTTGATAATATTGTTTTGAACATGAATCTTTGGGAAGAAAAAGTCTCACTTACATATCTTGGGGAAATAATCACATCAAATGGATGGGATTGGAGAGAGAAAATTTTAAATTTCATGATTAGAGAAATGGAAATCTTACTTGCACGGATTTGGAAAACAAAATTTAAAACTCCATGGAAAAGGGAAACTCAAAACAAATTGGTAATTTACACAAAGTCTAAAATTAATTTTGCAATTTACATGAAAACATAAATCAATTTTTCATTTTGCATTGAATGGGAAAAATATTTTGTAAATTTCATGAAAACTCAAAATTAATTTTCAAATTGCACAAAGATTAAAAACAAATTTACAAATTACATGAAACACAAAATTAATTTTAAAATTTTCACCAAGTAGAAAAAGGAAATTACAATTTGTACAACTTTTAGAAAAGTAATGCATGTTTGCACAACTTATAAAAAGTTAAATGGATTTTACAAATTATGAGAAATGTTAATGGTTTTTTTGCATGGGAAGCTCAAATGCACATTAAATCAATTCAGAGTAAAAATAAATTTGTCTATATATTTTTGATTAATCAATATTTAATCAATTAACTAAAAATTTACTATTTTTCAAAAAAATTATGGTTTCAAGCTTAAGTCAAAAAACTTAGCTCTTTATAAAAAATTGAATTTATACTAGTTTTATTTTATTTTCAAATACCATGACTACAACTAACTCTGACTGGGATTTAAAATTTTAACAAATGAAAAGAATTTATACTCTCTATTTTTTTAGGGAAACATTTTATTTGTTGGGTAATCAAGTCTTCAACAAATTTTTGATAGTTTGGAAAAATATTTGATCTTCAATAAAAGGGATAGGTCCTCAATCTATTAAAGAGTTATCAAATGTCAAAAGATAGTGTATGCAAGGTTCAAGAACTCAGCTTGAGAGGTGTGTCACATGTTAAAAGATAATGTATGGGAGTATCAGGTACTCAACCTGATAGGTGTTTTCACATATCCAAAAAGGATAGTGTATGTGATATCATTTTAGCTATGTGTATTACACAAACTAAAATGTGAAAAGATAAGTGTCTTTATTTCATATACTCAAAAGTGATGAAACTTGTGCCTTACCTTACAAAATTTAACAAATTTATTATTCACCAATATAAAATTATTCCTTGACTTTACAATGATAACATTTTGAAGTATTGAAAATAAGTAGATCTAAAGATGTGACTTGAGCCTTTTCTATTTGGTTTAGGATTTGATGTTCCATTCTACATAAATAAAACATCCCTGTCATTAAGAAAGATCCTTAAAAACTTCTATATCTCACATTTTCACATCCTGATCCAGACAATTGACAACTAAATCATCTATCTCAATCATATGAGAAATGGACATGTGTTATTATACCATATCACCTATTCTAAAAATCTACATGTTTATCACTTGTTCACTTGAAGAGATCCATGAAAAACCTATCCAATATGTCACTCTTGCAGATCATGTGATTTGCCATGATATTTCTTAGATAGAGATCATAACTATAAATATGTCTAGGTAGAAATACTAAAATGCAAAGAAGGAAGAACAATAGATAGATTATTATGTTTATTGAAAAACCACACACACACACACCAAAATAAAATAGGAAAAGGAAACAAGCCAAAATGTATAAACTAAAACTATTTATAGGGAGCATATGAAAATGAAAAGATTATACAAAACCATTCACTAGCTAGGAGAAGTACCTTCTATTTAAAAACAATGGATTTGACTTATAAAATCTGAACATATTTAGTAGTATTGACTAAATAGGCAGGAAGAGGAACTTAAATTATCATCCACATGGGGATAATCATTAATGAACAAATTAGCAATATTTTTATATTTTTAATTGAAATAATTATTAATTATTTGATCTTTTTGGAGAACTTCTAAATAATACAAAACTTTTTCAATGTATTCTTGGATGGTCCTTTGAATGCATCTATTATAGATACAATATTTGAATTGGAGAGAAGTGTGTTGCATATATGTTTTTGACCTGAAACCATAATATGATTATATTATGGAATGAATTAGGTGTTAATATTATTTTCTAAATCACTTTTCATCGTATAAATTACTTCATCACTGAATTAGTCATCATCATCATCTTAATTGATTTCTTTTGCCTTGACAATTTCCATTTCACTTGTAATGATTATTTGGCACCATTTATTTTGATATGCATTAATGTCTTCTTTGACATCAACCTTTGCATGATTATGATTTTTAATTCATTTAGGATTGACTGAATTTGGATTCATATCCTATAGATAATTCTTCTATAGTAAACCCCAAAAATGAAATACCTGAAGAAACTTCATTTTTGACTATTGAGTCATTCATTCTGATAAAGAAAGGATCATTTGCTTCACTAAAAACTAGTTCCATAATATCTTCTCCTTAAAAAATGATAGCATCACACTCTATAGTATTATTCCTTTCTATTTGTGGTTTTATCAGTTATATTTTAGATAACCCATTTTATCCTAGGATATGGGGTTGAAATAATTTGGTGAAATAGGTAAATCTTTCTCTATTTTACCAAGTGGGAAGTTAAATTATTCATTTATTCTATGATCAATCATTAATTATTCTAATTGTTCAACTTATTCCACAATTGTGAAATGCAAACAATCATATGTGATAGATATCACTTTTTTCTTTTTCTCTGTTAGATTTATGACATGTTTGTTTAGGTACTTGCCTTTGAAGTCACTTTTTTGGGTATTGTAGACTCTTGATTATATCAGGTTTCATTGTTTCTTTGTCACCATTTGCAATAGTTGTAGTACCTTTTGAAGCCTTTTTCTTTAGCATTTTAGACATGATAAAATCATCTTCAATCTTAATGGCATGTTTTCTATCCACCAAGTCATTACCTTATTCCTCATCAAGATTAAATTGATCTCTAGGTGAAAAAAACCAATGAAAATATAGAGTTGATTGTTGAGACTCGGTTGATTTGCTTGAGGGATAAATCTCAACAATTTGTTAAAATGTGACACAAAATCTCTCATCTACTCATCATTTTTATTTTTAATCTAGAATAATTTTTTAAAAAGTGTACACATGTTCACAATTTATTTAAATCTATTGAATAACTTATTCTTTAAAGAGTTCTAATCCATAAAACATCCATATTCTAAGTGTCAGAACCATTGGGTAGCAGGTCCAAATAAAGTTTTAACTAGAATTATCATATTAACATCCTCATACATAATTCCTAAGGTATTGCATGACACATTGAAGGCATATATATGTTTTTATACATCTTGACCATTTTATCCAAAGAACTTCAAAAATCACTTCCATGAGCCTTATGGGAACTCATTATGTTGGGTCAAATCTAGTGGCCCAAAATGTTTTCCCCATGGGACATGGGGATCATTGGGGTTGGGATGGACCCATGCCATTTTATCAATTAGTAAAATGCAAGCACTAGGTAATTCTTCTCAATGGAGTCACCAAATTCCATTCTAGATAAGGTTCCTTGAAATGCCTAAAAATTATGTGCATAAGGCACCTCGATTGCTAGTAGATTAAAAAAACAATAGTGGCTTAACAAATTAGTGACTTTGAATTAGTAGTGTGGGAACTAATTCATTACATTATCTAGTAATGTAGGGACAAATTCCCTCTCCTATTAGTAGGTGGAAAAAACTTTATTGAAATCCAAAAAAATAAAGGAAAAGCTACTCACAAATATATACAATAAAAATGTTTTCAATTGGGGGTTTCATAATTTTAACTTGAATGTATAGAAAAGAGTTAGAAATTAAAATGAGAGGAATGATAGAAAACATGTGTAAAATGAGAAATGAAAGGAGGAATTGGATTGTTCTACCTAGTTAAATATTTAATCTGCCATGATAATCTTAGGAAAAATGAAAGACAACTCTAGGTAGTTAAAGACAAAAACTTACTAGAATATCCCAAAAAGGGACAAACATTGATTCATGGAAATTTGTCTCATTCAATGGGTGGTAATGACATATTTACACCCTTATGAGTGTAAAACATACACTGAGATGATTTTCTAATAATGATAGTAGACCAAATACAACCATCCCGTATTAACATGTAAAATAAAATTAAAATATTACTTAAACCCCACCAAGATTTCACATTCATAAAAAAAACACAAGTGAAAGTACAGATATAAAAACAAATGAATCACATACAAACACCTAACTCACAAAAAAAAATTGAATACAAAGCTTTCAAAATATTTGAGTTTTAATCTTTATTGAGTTGATAAAAATGTTCATCTCTTCAGATAAAATCTTTACATATTTTCACTACTAAAAAGTCCCTTTACAATGAGACTTACACTCATATTTATAACTTGGGGGTTTTTTTTACGGTGTATATCCACCTTTTTGCATTTTATAAGCTTCAAAAATGAGTTTACAAAAATGCACCACTTAAGTGGTGTAAAAGTGTGTTTGTGTAATTGCACTGCATGGAAAAAGGAAGTTACAAAATTACACAACTTGAACAGTACAAAAATACTTTGGTGTTTTTTCACCAGTTGAAATGTGAAAATCAAATTACATGATTCGATTCTTAAAAATTCACATATTGTATTTCCATGAATTACATTTCAAAATTTGCACTTTATACTTATGATATTTATACTAATATCCACACCAAACCTTTCCCAAATTAAAATATTTTTGTTGATAAACGATCCATACTACATGATTCTCTTTTGAAACCAAACACTTGTATATTTTTTCAAAATATCAATTGTTTATCTCACATTCTATTATGAAAACCTTCATTCCAAATATGGGTGATATATTGAGGGTTTTTATCTCCTTGTCAAAGATGCCCATGAGATAATTATAGGATGTCCACACAACACCTTCACCATCTTTTTATAAAATGACTCAAAATCCATTGATCTAATCTTTAATTTTGTAAAGTATTCATTTCTTCAACAGATGGATGACATTGATAAAATATATCAAAAATGATTTTGATCAATTATCTACACCAAGATAGACACATTATGAAATTTGGAAGTATATAGAAATCTTGTGAACCATTTTAAAAATTTACTCAGATGAATTTAATTCCATTTAGACACTAGTTAATTTCATCTCTTCAACTAAGAGGAACATGAACCATTATGTTCATTTTTATTAGTCACTTTCATTTCATCTTATGCATCCTTTTTTCCTATGCTATAGTCATTGTTTCTCATCAAGACATATGGGCCACAGTTTGGTACACAAGTGTAAATGATATGTGAGTTTCTAGTGATATTTTTATCTCAAGATAGCATTTACATGGGCTAAAAATGCTAAATCATCTTTCAATTTGTATTCTATTTGTGTCCTCTCATCCTCAAAACACATGATTCGATGCATGTGAGAAATATTGATCACCATCGTATTAGTCATAATTGGGGATGACATACACAATTGATTTTATATTCATTTTGACAAATTCCATGAGTAACAAGATCTCACATTTTTATTATAATCAAAGATTTTTTTTGGACATTTTTGTGTGACTCTTCAAAAGTGTCATCTCAATTTTATTTACAACTATCCCCTCAATCTCCTATTATAGAAAATGTGGACTTTTGGGCTCTTTGGCATGATATTGATAATCAAATGATAAATTCTAAGTTTTTCAAGAGAAAATCATTTTTTATGTGTTAGTATTCATTTATCTAATATTTAAAAAAATAATTCTTTGACTCATGTAAGATAAAAATCCTTTGAAATGGTTTGAGAAAAGCCATTAGTTGTACAAATGTGGGTCATAAACATAAATTATTCTACCAACATGTATTGATGATCCTTGAAACTATGGAATCGACGTATTTAAGAATATTAAGATGATAATCTTAAAATAAAATAACATTGATCGTTGGCATGGGATACCCACACAATCTACCAATACCTTAAAATGTAGGGCTAGGTGGCATGGTAGCTCAATTTATAAGCGACCAAGAGGTAAAATATTATTATTAAGTGAAGTGTAGAATCCATAAATTCTTCCAGTCTAATTTGAAATAATATCATTTTTATCATTGATTGTTCCACCGATATGATCAACAACATTTCATCATAATCAATAACATTATAGCTCTACTATTAAACCTATGTGAGCTCGATATACTATCTAATTTGAGTTGCAACATGTTAAGGTCATAAGTAATCATTATGTAGAATCATATGTATCTCTTCATAGTCATTTACCTTATGGATAATATTGATCTCTTTCATGTATCATTGTGTCTTAATGAATGTTTATATATTATCAATATCAAACAAAAATAGGAATTCATTGATAGTCATAACCATACCACTTTGCATATGAACTATTTAACAAAATGCTTCAAAGAATTTTTTTACCAATTACATTGGTACTTGGAACAAGATTAGAGGATGTTTGAAACCATGATTGGAATTATTTACACTTGTTAATTGTATTTGCTTGAGAGGCCTTGATCATTGATTATGTCCATAACATTGATATTTGCAAGTGCATGAATTGAGGAC
Organism: Torreya grandis; assembly: GCA_037957365.1. Classification (NCBI taxonomy): domain Eukaryota; kingdom Viridiplantae; phylum Streptophyta; class Pinopsida; order Cupressales; family Taxaceae; genus Torreya; species Torreya grandis. The sequence goes on from JARHVA010004864.1 coordinate 1,299,719, forward strand.
ACAACATTTCCATTAACTTTGGTAGATACCATTTTTATTTCCAACCTTTGAATGTATCTGATAAGCATAATCAATAATAGTTTCACCCATTGGAATATTTCTTAGCTCTTTTTGGCATCAATATACACCTCTTATTTTACCACCATGTGATGTTATACATCCATAGCCAATTGATTTCATAATTGCATCATATGATTTATTCTTAAGTCCAGTTCCATTATTTAATGATATCTAATGCCTTTTCAAAATTATTATTTTGTGCATATCCTATAATCATCGAGATACATGAGATCACATTTATTTGAGGAATGTTATCTAATAGTTCATGTGTCTTGTGGATGCTTCCAATTTTTTTATACATATTTACCAGGATGTTTACAACTATGACTTTGATAAAAACATGTTTTCCATTATTTATTTCAATCTAATGCAACTCCATTAGGCCTTTGATCCACTTTCATTGGAATGTAGTTTGAAAATTTATATTAAAAATTAGTGATATACTCTTTCATCATGTAAAATATCTATGGTCTCTTACATCCCCAGGACCTAGAATAATAAATTTGTGTTCATTCACTATAAGATCAAAAGCTTTGGTGTATACATAGAACCCAATAAATTTCTCACTTAGATTTTGAATGTTAGGAGGAAAATCCATTCTAGAAGACAATCTTATTTTCTTGTGATTATCTCCTCTCTTCTTCAATATATCAATCACAAAAATAGTTGTCCCTTCCATTCCAAGCATTGGATCGACCACAAGTATGAGATACTTCTCACATAATTTTTATGGTAGTTTATTTAAGTACAAGTGTGGCTGGAATTTTTCCATCATCTTTAGTAACTCAACATTAAATGTTTGTATTACAAGTAAAATATATGTATCACACTTTGCCAATACAAGACCAACCGTTAAAATTGGCACAATCATCATAAGTTCTCTTAGACCAAAAAATTTAACATAGTAAACTCCAAGGGGTGATTTGATTTCTTTACTGATAATGAACAACCAATCCTTTAATGCCTCATAATTAAGTATGCTTTTAAGTTATGCCATTAGATTTTTTAAAATAGGACATGAGCTTAGCTCATTTCAAAGAATAAATACCAACATTATATCTTCTACAATACTTTTTCTTGTTATTGTTACCAAAAAATTGACATTGAATTTCACTTTCTTAGCCTCTTTCCATATTCATGTGTTGTGTATTCTACAATCATTACAGTCCATGAGACTGTATCTTATTCAAGAATTACATCAAACACTTTACGTGCATACTATATACTACCACACTTGATATACATGTTGATAATCTTATTTTGAACATGAAGCTTTGGGGAAGAATAAGTCTCACTTGAAAATCTTGGAGAAATAACCACAGTAGTTGCAGAGGAGTGGAGAGATAAAATTGTAAATTACATGGTTAGGAAAATATAAAGCTTATTTGAAAGGCTTTGAAAAATAGATTTTGAAACTGCATGGAAAGTGGAAACTCAAAATAAATTTGCAATTTACATGAAATCTTAAATCTAGTTTGCAATTTATGTGAAAACATAAACTAATTTTGTAATTTCCATGTAATGGGAATTTTTTTTTGTAATTTTCATGAAAACTCAAAATAAATTTGTAAATTACATGGGGACTTAAAAAAAAAATTAAATTTCATGGTGACTAAAGAAAATTTATAAATTACATGAAAAACAAAATTAATTTTTAAATTTGCACCAAGGATAAGAAGGAAATTGTAATTTAAAAAACCTTTGAAAAAGTAATGCATGTTTTCACAACTTATAAAAATTTAAATGGATTTTCCAAATTGTCAGAAATGTTAAGGGTTTATTTTGCACAGGAAGTTTAAATGAATTTTAAAACAATTTGGTCTAAAAACAAATTTTGTTTTAATATTTTAATTAATCAATATTTAATTAATTAACTAGAAATTTAAAATATTTCAAAGTTTTGACGGTTTTGATCTTAGGTCAAAAAAATTAGCCATTTAATAAAAGATGAATTTCCACTAGTTTTAATTTATTTTCAAAGACCATGACAATAATACCAAAACATTGTCCAAATTTACCTTGCATTGGAAAAGTTGAGAAACTACTTTTAGAGAGCAAAACCACTTTGAATCCCAACATAGGAAGCTCCTGGTACTTCAAGTTATATGTTTGTGTTTTAGTTTTCTTGAATTTGTATCCCTATCCTTAGGTTGATTGAGTTTATATTCTATTTAATTTAATAATGGTTATCTTATTTTATGTTACATTTCTAGATTCCCTTTACTTAATAAAAGTGTTAAAATTTTGAAAAACTAGATAAACACATTTTCACACCATGTGCATCTAGGAGGTCAAGCTTGCGCAACATTTGATATGTGTGAGAAGCATGAACAAAAAATCCATGGATCCACTTTAAACTCATATTTTCTAACCCATCCCTAAGGATGTGATGGATGTGAATCCACTTTTTTGGTGTCTACAAGCATGACTTCATGTCTATCATGCCTAGTGGGTTGGGTGAGACTAACCACAAATATACATGGTGCATGTCTAACTCTTCACTTGATATCTTTGAAAATATAGTCAATGGATCATTTGGTACAAAAATTCCATTCCAATACATCCTTGACCTCTACCCAACTGCCAAATAATTTAAAAAATGTATTTTTTTTCAAAAATATAGTTTAATTCTCCATAAATTATGGAGCTACATGGTGATAGGATATTTAGTAACATTCATTTATATTTTCAGTAGTTTTTCAGCTATGGGGAGATTTGTAATTCCTTGGGTGTTGTAAAATTATATGTTTACACCATTTCCACATGGTTCATAATCAAAGAAATCTGTAACTATTTTCATGACCACCATAGCTTATTCACCACAAAAAACATCAATATTTATTTCCTCTTGATCTAACAAATTTAAAATTTCTTACTAAATCAGCTCTTCTAATTTATAAAACAATGACAATGGAGTAAAAATACGTGGGATTTGAGATATTTAAGGTAGTGGAAAACAATATTATAAAATATGGTGTTTCATAGAATGGTCATGTGGAAATGGATATTACATAAATGTTTCACAGAAGAAAATCCAAATTCTTTGAGCTTTCGCATATCAAAGAATATTTTTCCTGAAGCAACCAATTTCCATATCTCTACAAAATTCTTAGATTTGGTGTTCACCTATGCTTAACACTATGTTAAAATAATTGAGATATAATATCAAGTGGAAACTCTTCGATGGAATTTTTTTATGGAATAGAAATGGGCATGACCTTGATAATTCCAATGAATCCTACATAGGGATGAGTGTGGCAGCAATATAATTTTATCGTGACAAAAATATTGACAAGAAACTTACCACCATAAAGGATTCATTGATAAAACATAAGATAATATGTCTTTCCAAGATCCCAAATAAATTATTTATTATATTATTTCAAATAAGAGTTAACTAAAATGATAATGCTTCTCAACCATGTGGTTATTAATGCAAACATCATGAAATTATACCTAAGGATGTTCATGGGAATCAAAATTATCTACATTGGGAAGAAATACATAAAGTGGGGTGAGATTATCAGTGAAACTATGCACAACATTTGATTAATGTGGATGTAACAAAATAATTTTCCATGACACCATAAATGGTGTACTTATTGGCCTCTTAAAGATTATACCTCGATATTAATCAACTAGACAATAAAAATACATCAAATCAAGTAAATGAATTCTACACTCATTTTACTCTAGATCAAAGTAATAATAATTCAAGATGATTCAATGGTGCCTTCATAATGAGAGTGGTCCTAGATTTGGATGAGGATTGGGCAAGTATAATTTCAAGTGAAGCAACCGACCTAGGTTCACAATATAGCAGCTACTTCATCTAATCCTAGAAATTCACATTCATAAGAATTGGAGGTTTTAAGGCTTCTCCTTTGAAGTTTCATAGATTATCCAATAAAAATTTTGGATTGATTTAGTTATGAAGATAGTTAGGTGTAGTGTACAATCATTGCTAGGATATACATGTTTTAGGTTTTTTCTTTCCTATTTCTTTGGGACATTTCACATGTACGAATGGTGTGGATGACTAGAGCATTGAATCTTAAATTATACATTTAAAAATTAACCCATTTATTATCCATGATACTGCCTTAGAATTGGATGTTCCTATAATAATGAACCACATTTAAAAGACTATTAGGCAAATTATTATGATGAATATGAAGTAGTGATGCATGATTAGGATAGATTCATCTTGGATCAAATCACAACCTTCACTAATACATGGGTCCCATATCACATGATTGATGATAAAGGTGATCTCTTTGATCTCATATATGTTGAAATAACCATGGCTTCCCCATCACCAACCATTAATTGGTATATTAGAGAGCTAGAGGATTTGTAGGTATGAACTAAGAATGTGTTGGACCAATTGATCAATGGCTCAAAAATATGATGTCATATATCAAAACATTATGAATTTCTAAGATGTCCATTAATCCAACACCTTCAAATAAATCTCATGTTGTAACTCTAAGGGCACATGGAAAAGATAATGCTATAACTATAATTCTACCATCTGCCTATGAAACATTTAAGTGATAGAGATGATGAATATCTAAAAAATCTAAAAAAATTGATAATAATTGTGAAGAAAACCCTATGGTTGGTAAGAATATTTAGTATAAGAATTCAATCATGTTGTGATCTTCTTCTCATATGGTAACACATCCCTATTAATCGATAACACCACTCAACAATAACTTACCTCTGCTCTAAGAGAAGTTCAATAAGAAACTATTAGTGATGTTGATATTCTAGATTCTAAGTATCCCTATCACATGGTTTCCACATTAATTCCACCTCCTCCACAATATTTGCCTCCAATTCAACCTATACCACCACCTTCAAGTTCTTAATTGATAAGCTTCAGTCAGATGTCATTTCAATGGATTATACCTATGCTAAGAAAAATGAATAATGTGGTTGAAGCTGAAATATCTACCTAATTTATATGTAGTTGTTAATCTCCTCAAGACTCTTCCTCCCAGGAAAGTGAAAAATACATCAAGTTTAGTTTCAAATCCATCACGATATTAGTTTTTATAAATTTTTTAGCCAAACATTTAAATAATTAGGAGGATATGACCTTGAGTGATTATATTCTGAAAAAGGTATCACTTGGATAAGAAACTAGAGAGAATCATATTTATAATCTATGAGAGACCATAAAATTAATGATCAAGAGATATGAACAAGATGAACTCACTCAAGAACAACTAACAGATCAAGTTCTATAGTTTGTTGGATATGTCAAATATCTCCTTAATTCAATTCAAGCACAAATAGTTATTAATGTGGAGTACCCTACACAAGTTCTTGGAATTAGTAAGTAGGAAATAAAAACCATTAGTGTGTATAGAAATTATGGAAAAACTCTTGAAGCTTGGATTGATTAATTGTTATTGGATGGCATGAAATATATTATATAGGTGATAAAATTGAATGGGATGATTGATTTTGATATTATCAATATCAATCAATAGATCAAGTGCCACAATAATGAATTTAATCTTTGGTAGAATTTGAAAGGAGATATCAAGAAAATGACTAACATTAAAACTAAACAAATCAATAAATGCAAAGTTTTTGACACGATGGAACATGATGCATCTTTTAATTGGTTGGGATGTATCCTTCAGAATAATGAAATTATAAACCAAGAAATAGGTGAGTTTAAATAAGAAGTTCAAATTCAAAGAGATAAATACAAATATATATTTATTCCAATATGGGAGAATTACATTGCGACATGTTGAAGGAAGATGGGACTAGTGATTTTACTATGCATAGATCCAAATATCAATTCATGTAGATGATCAAGGAGGAATTATTTAAATAAAATTATTTTATGTTTTATGGGGTGATATATTTTTTAAGGATTGGTTTATAGACTCTATATGACTATAGATCCTTGAAAAGAAATCAAAAATAAAATTAAGAAAATATATGCCAAGTATTGATGATTTAATTAATGAGTTTTATGGGGTGAGATATTTTTCAAGGATAAACCTCATGTCTAGATACTATCTGATGATAGTTCAAACTCAAAATAATGAAAAGACTGCATTCAAAACTCATGAAGGGAACTACAAATCTACATTCTTTCTTTATTAACTTAACAATGATCTAGATATGTTTTAGGAATTAATGAATGTATTATTGAGTAAATTCATACATAAATTTTCATTTCATTTTTTGATAATATACATTTTTACAAAAATTTATTGGATTCCCATATTGAGCATCTAGATATTGTATTTGATATCTTGTCTAAGGAGAATTTGTACTGCAATGAATTTGATTGTTAAATTGCTAAGGATTCTTCTAAGTAACCCAGTCACATTATTTCCATTAAGGTTATGTGCTCCAACCCTTAAAATATCAAGTTCAAATTTGATTGGGCAATGCTTAAGACTCTTAATAAATTTTGTGTTTTTTTAAGATTAGTAGGATTTTATAGAAAGTTCATAAAGAAATTATCTACAATATTGTATCCATTACATTGGTCCATCAAGACAAAATAATAATATAATAATTTGAAATAAGATATAGTCTTTATTCCATTTCTAGTAAATTTTGATTTATCCAAGAAATTCTTTAGTGAATGTGATTCATATAGATCTAGACTTGGTGTAGTAATTTATTGGGATAACCATCTCATTGGATTCAAACGTAGGAAATATAATTATAGGTAATGGCCTGTTGATGCCTCAATATGTATCACATGTACCCAAAGTGTAAAAAGACACTTCTCATTTTAGGATTCAAAGAATCCAACACATGAGTTACATGTTGTGATAATCCCATTATTTGTTGATGGAATAGATGTAAACCAAGTGGACTATTTCATAATATTTATAATGTTTGGTGGTTGGGAGCCACCGTGGTATCTAGTTGATCTATGAACTTAATGAATACCTATATTTATTTTAAAGAATTATGCTCAAACCTAAGCTAAAATCCAATCTAAGATGGATATTTAAAATAAAACTAATCTAAGGTGACATGGCAAAGAAGGATTAAAAGGAAGCATAGCGCAAAATTAAGGTGTTGTTGGTCTTCATTCTAAACATCATGACAAAGCTTAGACTTCATCTCAACATGTATTTAACCAATGTGTGAAGTGGAATAGCTTAAGCCTAGACCACACCATACATCAGGTAAGCCTCTAATGGAAGTATGAAATGATGAAAATAGGAACCAATCTCACTTTAGTGATTCACTCCTTTAAGAAAACAACATTATCCCAATTTCAAAAGAAGTGAAGGAAATGAAATGAACTTGAGAAATTTCAATTAACCTAGCATTTGTAAAAGTTAACAACTCTACATTCAACGTAAACATCCAAAATACATAAGATAATTATAATATAGAAACTAGACCAAAAAAGTGAGAGAGAATCCATGTTAGCAATTCACATAGACAAATGTGGTAAAACTTTGAAAAATTCCTTTCTTGCATTAATTTCTCAAAAGTTAATAAAATTACTTTGGATCTAAGAAGTCCCCTATTACAATTCAAAATATTATTTTTATAGAAGGTAACGAAGTATGTTGGTTAGTCATAGCTAATTACAAAAGTACAAGTGTAAAGATAGTTATCCTTTTTTACAAAGTTCTAGAATACACTAAACTTTTCCTAATGAACTGACCTATAGGCAATGTGTTTTACAAGTTTCACATGCCTTTACAATAAGAATATTCT
>JARHVA010004864.1:1312500-1405000 GCA_037957365.1 Torreya grandis
GTATGCTCATCTTCAGAGCATTGATCTTTAATATATGCTTGAGCTTTAATCTAGTGGCCTAAAGCTATGACATGTGTTGTATTTACATCTATATTGATTTTTTAACATTCATCTCATGTCATTAGATTATCCTTGTCTAGGCAAACATGCTCTATTATATCCTAATATTTGAGATCAAATGCCATTAGATACTCAATATTACTTTACCAAGAATGTGAAACTTTTGACCCTCTCACTTGTCTTAGGGATATGTTAATGTTCTGACTCAGCTCACACCATCCAATCAATATTGGATAAGCAAACAGGTACCATTGATCTCAAGGACAAGCTCAATATTTAACCCTTTTCATCATAAATTGATTTTTTAACTTGGATTATGCACCATTAGATCTTCTCATCTAAAAAAACTTACATAGTATGATCATGATCCATGAGGTTGAGCAAGATTGGTTCTTATACTTAGTCTTCCCATTTTTATCTTGCTCTGTTGGATTCAATTCACTTAGTCAAATGTGGGTCCTTGATCCTACAAACAAGCACAATATTTAATCTAGATCAAGAATAATATAGGACTTAAGCTAAGGTTTTCATTTGTATTAATAAATAAGAATAAAGCTTTAGGCTAAAGTCTTAAGCTAGGCCCAAGACATATTAAAGTAACCTCATGAATTAAAAGGGACTTAGGATAAATATTTTGGACCAAGGTCAAAAACATAATAAAAAGGACCCTGTAAATAATAAAAAATAAGTCATAAGGTTGTATCCTAGGGTTTAAAACTTTAGGATAAAGCTTTATGAATTGTCTAGGATATACAGAGGGGAACCTGCATTCATTGGACCATGTTAAGATAAAAGAGAACAAAGGGGTTTGGGATGTAAAGGGACCCAACATATAATTTTAGACTAAGGCTTGGATGTGCTAAAAAACATGACTAAGCCTCATGGTAAAATTAAATTAATTCCATAGCATAATTAATTATTCCCATGTAAAATGTTACCACTAAATTTGAATTCAAAAGGAACCTAGGTTAAAATCTTATACTAGGGTTTTATCAATTCAAATATGAATTTCCTTAACCAATTACAGACCAAAGGCTAGAAAAATATTTAAACACAAAAACCTAAATATTACCTATTTCAAATGAAATCCATTGAACCTACAACTTGAACATAGATATCCAGTATTAACAATAAGATCAAACTAAAGCCATGAAAAAATAAGCCAACTAGAGCAGGTGTGGATGATCTTGACATTAAAAAATATGTACAAACATGCTAATGATACTATTGATCAAATGAAAATTTCAATTTTGGTTAAATTTTTTCACAATTTGACACAAGGTCCCCATTTTTATGAAATGGGGGTATGTTAACCTCAAAAAATGTTGACTTTTATGAGAAACATAGTAATATGTTAGAATATAGAGACTCTAGTTTAGACCAATAATGATTGTATTCACTCCATTTGGTCAAATACCATCATCAAGATCAATTAATGGTTAAAAAAAGACTTGCACATTTAGAATTAGGATCAAACATCAAAACCCTAATCATGATATGTGTGTACTTTAATTCCACTCATTGTCTACCATGGGATTCAAGGAACAAGTTCCAAATTTCATGACTTTAACCATTAACACTAACTTATAACATATTTAAATGTTCATTAAAAGCCATTATTTATATAGGGAAGGCTTGGACATTACTTTATTGCCAACTAGGCATCCATAGCTATGACATAAATACCTTTAGCTCCACTCAAGGCCTTGTTCCACTATCAGCCAGGCATCCATAGCCTCAATAGAGGTTACTAGAATCATATTTTCTTATAAAGTTATTGTATTTTACAATTAGGTTATTATTTTTATATATTTCATATCTTTTTTGGATCTCTAGCAAAGGCTAGGAACCAAGTTAACTAGGTCTAGGGATTTGGTAAATTTTTTGATCTTGAAACAATCACCTATGGTTGCAACCTTTATCTCGAGTAAGGATATTTTTTAAGTGAAAACATGGTTATGTCCTAATAATTAAATATTTCACCCTAAAGCTGCAATCCTTCTTAAAACTAGGCTTAAACCAAAAAAATGTTTAAAATCCCAAGAAATATTTTTTCTAACCATTAGTGTTTTATATAATCTCCAAACTATAACATCAAGCTCACATTTGAATAATCCATGATCAATCATTATTGAGAAAACATACCTAAATTCCTAAACTATGGAGTTCCTTTTTAGTAATTTAGTGAAATTTGAGCTGAATGCTATGTGAAATGACTTATTGGAAGTAAGGAACCAAAGCAAAAAATTAAGCTCACAAAATATATATAAAGTGAAGAAATATGTATAAACCCTTTTTAAAAATAAGGGATAGGAAGGAAAGGAACATGAAATAAACTAAAATAAACCCTATACTAACTCCATAAATAACCTACCTATAGGATCAAATGGAAGATTATTTAGTCTACTCTAGAACCCTAAAGTATGATTGCTTCCCTTTGATTGTATCTTCTAGTAGGTATGAGCACTTGCACATTTGTGTCTTTTGGGTGATGTAGCTTCGCCTCCTATCATCATTATTAGATTCATATATTAAATATATGAATCTAGGACCCAATAATATTCCTTCCAAATTATTCTAGTTTTCAACAAGAGTGATAATTCTATTTCATTCATAGACTGGTAATGGTATATGTCATCCTCATTCAACCATGGAAATTCAACTAGCATACTTAGATGGGTGTCTTCATCAGGTTCTATCTAAACATTACCAATATTTGAACAAAACTCTTCATAGTCATCCAAAATGCTTCTTCATTAAGGTCCATTAAAATTTCAAGACACTTATTTGCATTCTTATCATTTGGAACATATGAAAGTTCCTGATATGTTGCACTTGCCTCATCTTCGTCTTATGTCTTCATTCATTTGATCTTATATATCATCATCTTCCATCTCAATCTTTCACATTTAATTCATTGTATAACTACTAACACTGGTCATCTTCTTCAAGAATGTCCTAAATTTTAGCAATGACATCATATGAATTGTCTTCATGGTTATATTCTAAAGAGAGGTCAGCTTGGACTTGATCTATGTCAGCGAATGAAATTTCTTGGAAAGTCTCTTGAAACTCATCTTCTTGATTTTTTTCATGGGACTATTTATCTTAAACCATCATCACCTCCCCTCCCTGCATTGTTTCTTGAATATCTTCCCATGAAAGAAAGGACTTGAGACTTTAAGGAGGAAGGACTAGAGATTAAATGATTTCTAATTTTATCAATGGATGAGTCTCCTTTATATGTTGTTAGAGGTCATGAATATTTTTTGGATCATCTTTAAGTTCATCCCCATCTTGAAACAAAAAGTCAAGAGCCCATTCCATAAAGGATTTAGATGTCCTTACAAAGCTAGATGTACCTACAATAAAGTATTGATTAACATATGTCCAAATGTGTCATTTTCACATTGAGATATTTCAAGGACATTAAAATGATATTCTATACCTACATCACAAATATTTATTTCATGCATATTTTTAGATGACTCATCATTACTATCATCATTAAACCTATTTTTAGGTCCATTAAACCTTTGAGAAGAGTAACCCTTGTTATAAGTTTCCCTATTATTTCCCACTTATTTTTGCAATTAAAGAAAATCTATGCTCAACTTTTGAACCATCTTGAGTATGGACTTATATTCATTATTTGGTGCTTCTAAGTTGTATATTTGATGGATATTAGTAATGGGCACTAAAGCTTTCTATCCTTGTGGATGAAATCCATTTGTAGAATTATTTAAGAACCCCAAATTCTAGCAAGGATGGGCATGGTTTAAGGGCAATTGGTTCAAAATTAGTGTGTGATTGGCATTAGGAAAGATATTTAATGATGGGAAACTAGAATTGATATTTAGGATAGTATATGCAAGATGACCTTGAGGTTGCCTCTGATCATCGATTATTTTAGCATCGAGATAAGCCAATACCAAGGTGTTTATAACTCTAATATACCTCTTAAGGAACACAAAAGCCATGGGGTCCAAAGTATCCTTGTAAACCTCTAAGGTGAAATCCTCATCAAGTCTATAGGGAGCTATGGTTTTGATATATAACTTATTTAATATAGCATTGAAGGCTCTACTAGTATCACTAGAATTTCTCTTAACAGTGGTGAATCACTGATACATAATGCACAGACTAATGATTTTATCAAATTGATCAATAAATATTATTTTAAAATCATCCCATATAGATATGTAATCCTATGGAAGGTTGAGAAATTATTCATATGGAACATATTTGAAAGTAAATGGAAATAGTCTACATGCTACATCTTCATGAACAACATTCATAAGTCTTAAAGCATCCTTTAAACTTTTAACATGTTCTTCAGCTGTGATGACATCATTAGCATTGAAATAAGTCAAATACCTTTTAGGATTTCTTGGTAAGTCATGCATGATACCTGCCACATTGATTGGAGAACCACCTATCCAAGCCATACCTTGGTGAGGATATTACTTGTGGCAGTTCTAGCTTGTAGAATATTTGAACATTATTTGGAATATGATGTGTAAGTCTTATATTTGTAATGAATGATGATCATAATTTCACATTAAGCTAATGTTGTACAAATATGTGTAAATAACAACAAAGGACATCACTCTTTGACTAGATTAGATCAAAGATAAGTCCAAATACATTAGAATGAATTATCTTTACATGTTTAAAGCTCAAATGAACTCAAATTTGCAAAGGATCTATTAATGTTTGAAAAAAATAGATATTACTAACCTCAACTCATTGGATCCATAGACCTTAAGCTATCTTTACCATAATTAAGCACATGCCTTCCAAGAACATTGATCTTTATCTAAAAGAAGCATAAAGATAGTTTGAAGACCATAAAGCTCAATTATCTTTACACAAATATGTTAAAAGAAGCAAAAATATGCAAATATTACACCAATCTTTGAGTATAATTCACAAGAATAAGAAAAGATACATCAAATTTTCAAAGATATAACTAAAGGAGGCCCTCTTTCTAGTGCTAGTGAAATATCCTCATATTGATGCTTGAATATGTATCACAGGTGCCCAGAGTGTCCAAGACACTTCTAATTTAAGATTCATATAATACAACACATGAGTTGTAGGTTGTGATAATCATGTTATCTATTGATGGAATAGAGGCAAAAAAAGTGGATTATTTCACAATGTTTATAATTTTTGGTGGTTGGGAGACACCATGGTCTCTAGTTGATCTATGTAATTGATGAATATATATACTTATTTCAATGAATTATGCTCAAACCTAAGCTAAAATATAATATAATATGGATATTTACAATGAAACTATCAAAGGTGACCTATTAAAAAAGGAGAAAAAAGAATGGTAGGGCATAAAAAAGGATGTTGATAGTCTTCATTCCAAACATCATGACAAAGCTCAAGCTTCATTTGAACATGTATTTAACCAATGTGTGAAGTGGAAAAACGTAGGCCCAGACCACACCATACATTAAGCAAGCCTTTAAGGGAACTATGAAATGATGCAAATAGGAACCAAGATCAATTTAGAGATTCACCCCTACAAGAAAACAACATTAGATCAAATGAAAAAGAAGTGAAGGTAATGAAATGAACATGAGAACCTTTAATTAACCTATCAATGGCACAAGTTAACAACTCTACATTCAAGGTACATATCCATAATCTATAAGCACAATTCAAATCTAAAAATTAGACCAAGAAAATGATAGAGAAGTCATGTTAGCAATCACATAGACAAATGTAGACAAACTTTGCATGATTCCCTATTTTCATTAATTGCTCAAAAGTTACTAAAATGATTTTGTCTCTAAGGACTCCCCCTATTACAATTGATAATACTCCTTTTATAGAAGGTAATTATGTATGTTGGTCAGTCCTATCAAATTAAAAAAGTACAAGTGTAAGGACAGATGTCCTTTTTTACAAAGTTCTAGAATACACTAGACTTTTCCTAATGGACTGACCTATAGGCAATGTCCTTTACAAATTTCACGTGTATTTACATGACGAATATTATATTTTCAAAATATTACAAATTTTGTACAAAAAAGATTATTCTTAACTAGATTTGAAAACCATATATCGATGTAGTCCCCTATTTCTATTGAATAACCTTCATTTCCTTCTCATGCTACTCATCAATTAACTTAAAGTTAACAACAGGATCTGTGAAGAGTTCATCTTATCGATCTATGAAGTTTCTAATGTCTCTATCATTTCTTCTCAAGGCTTATTTAATGCTCCTTGCTTCAACAATATTTTTCTCTACTATTAGGATCATATCCATGACCCTATTGTTCTCTAATCTAGATTTGACTTGGCTTCTACTCTTGACTTACCACATGAGTAGGATGGTTATGTGTTTGAACTCTTCATCCTTGATAAGGCCCATGGATCTGAGTGTAGTTAGTTTTGTGATCATAGTCCCCAGGAAGTGTTCCATCTTGTTTAGCAGTTCTTTGTTATCCTCAAGGAGACCTTCCAAATATTTATACCATGTGTTTAAACTCTTGATATTATCTAAAATAAATCCCATGACTGTGTTGAGATGAGCTAGGCTAATGGTATTAAAACTAGGGATTTGATCTTCCATCAAGATGTTGGTCAATTCTTTAATTTTATCTCTAGAATTCTACCATTGGGTGATCAAGATTTTTTTTGTTGAATCCTATTGGTTCAATACATTCTATATGGACCTTATTAACTTTAAAGAATCAAACATGTCTTAGAAAGATGGTTCTAATTATAACATCAATACCTGACAATATAGCTTACTTATCTAAATTTTCCTTTTGGTTTTATAGACTCTCCTTATGTCATTGCATGCCTTTAAGGGTATATTGAAATTAGGATGACTATGTTGGAGCTAATTCAGCCATATTTTCCTTAAAAATAGGGATTTCTCCTTGTTTTTGTCCTCCTACTAGAGTGATGGTTCTAACTTTTGAAAAGTGAACTCTTCTCCTCTGACCATGGCTTTCTTCTCAATCACCTTTTATAGATTGGTGGTTGTTGGATCAAATTTAACACCAAATAAATACTATGTTATCCTTGGGGTTGGGGTTTCTATCTATTTTTCACTTGGATCCCTTAGAGATATCATCCTTTATTCCTCTTCCTTTTGTATATAAACTATCCATGTCTTGAGTTCATCATGGACAATGATGTTGACTCACTTTATAATTTCCCAAGGATGATGTATAGTAGGAATCTTATGTAATTTTCCATATACAAACCATTTAGGGATGGTTGGGCCATGGATTGGGTTTTCCTCACTGAAAAGGTTGACCTCACCCAAAGGGTGAGTGAAGATCAACTTGGCCTTCTTTCTTCCTACTAGGACCAATGCCAACTCAACTTCTCTTTTTGGGGTATCCACTAGAACTAAGTCCAAGGCTAATTACTTCCCCTTTTCTTTCTCTATCTCTTCATCTTGATCCTCTTCTTCATAAGATTCATAGGCACTAGTTAGTACCTTGACAATATCTTTCACTATGTCCTTAGGGTCTAATTCTATTATGTCAATTCCTTTAACCTATGATCCTAGTTATTTAGGTTTGTTTAAGGAGTATGTTATATCCTTAAGTATCCTTTCATCCTACCTTTGTTTAATTCATGCCTCAAGATTTTTCTCCTCTATTAATGGTTATGTTGGAGGAGCTTTAGAAGATGGACATCCTAGCAAATAGTACTACCTTGGTCCTAATTGCCATATATCATCACTTCCTTTTTTCTTCCTTAGTAGTCTTGATTCTAGTTTGATGTTATGTTTATTAACTCTTTCCAAGACCTCAGTGAATGAATATGACTTGGTGTACATTATATCAAATACACTAGGCTAATTCTCTTAAACTACATTGATTCTCTTAGCTTTCAAGTACCCCACAACTCTTCCTTAGGGATCCCACTACCTTAATTCATCATGTTTTATTATAAAAGAGGTCTTGTCTTTAGAGGTAGCCTAGATATTTTCCCATTGTTGAGACACAATCTTGCTAATGGTTATGTGGAGGGTGTGGAGCATTCCCTTCCTCTTGGTCTTACAAATACCATCTATACCATTACATATTTGGTATGTTACCTCTTGTTCAACTAGTTTGAATGATGTTTGGATTGGTAGTCGAAGTGGAAGGCATTATGTTCCTTCAATCCTGATTATGGCGAAGTCAAGATATAACCAAATGTACCCCATAGCTTCAATTGTTTTTTCATTAATGGGTTCACCCTTGGAATTAGATTCCTTGTAATATCCTCAACTAAGGTCAAGTAAACACAATCAGAAATAAACTAAATATGGTCGTTATATTTTAAAATATGAAATTTTGAATAGTATTGGGAAATTATTGGTATCCCATAAGGTGACTATTCCCTAAGGCTAGGAATTTTTATTATATCAAGCAAGGCATCTAACAAGTATGACATCATGTAAAAATTATCCCTAGTATTCTTCTTAATTGTGTAAAACTATCTGCTCAAACAAGTGTTGATTGTCTCACCCAAGGGAGGGGTAAGTTTTATTTCAACCATGAAATAGACCTAGGTCACATAGGTCCCATCCACATATATGGTGATTGAGTTTACACACAACTTGTTCATCATAGTCATGATCATCCTGATCTTAGGTTTAAATTGGCTAATTGGAATGGTACCATCGAAGTCTAAGAACACTTGATTCTTAGAGTATAGTCATAAGGTAAGAATGTTTTTCATGTCATTTTTATTGTCCCACTCATTTATTATGGCCTTGTCCACCTAAGGATTTGGAAATTTATAGTAGTTTTCAAATGCTATAAAATAAATATAATAAATTTTCCTAAAACTACATTCATTAAATATCATAGCTTGATCAATTTTAACATCTATGAAGATAAGATGAAGAATATCTATATAGTGTAGTACCTCAGGTTAACCACAACATAATGAAGGCTTATCATCTAGATCACCACTACATCATAGTATATCCTCTTCATTGATATGTTCTTTTCCTCTTCTCTAGTGATGGCATATTACTCTTCAATTATCTAAAATATTTTGCACCAGTGGACATCTCCTATGTTCAAATCCATGGCATCAAATTATGTATATTTGAATGTTCTTCCTTCCACATCCATGGTTAGATATAACTCCACATCTTCCCTTGAGACACTTCTTTTAGCTACCATGGCTAAAAATTTGTTCAAATTATCCACTAGTGGTCTATAGTTTAGTCCAAATTGAATTCTTCTTGCATAAATGATAATTTGATCTTCCTTGGTTCAAATATAATGTTCATATAGTTAAATTAGGGTTTTTAATATGTTAGGTATTTTTTACAAGTGCTCTGAGATCTTTAATGGTGGTAACTTTTCAAGATTTTATGAACTTTATACCTTATATTTGATTTAGATCTTCATATTTATAGCTTTGCCTTTCTAAACCCACAAGATCTTTAGATTTGTCATTTTCTAATTTATTGATGTTGTCATGGTATTTTTGTGGCACTTTGATCATTAATATTCAAAAAATGACCATTGCCCTTTGAAATATTGGTTTGATTTCACATCATTGGATTATCTTGATATGGATCAATGTGGACCATTGATCTTGATCTGATAACTTGGATGTCATTGGCTACTCCTTGTATTCCCCACTATTATGACACATCTCATTTATGTAAGCTCCTTAACCTTTCAATGTTTACTACACACTATTGATCTTGATTGTCTGGATTAAAATTGATTTATTAGATTATCCTACTTAATAGTACCACTTGTTCCATAGACCATTGATCTAAATATGTAAACTTGTATTTAGACAATTGATCTTAAAAAGATGCTTGATCTTTAATTTAGTGTCCTATAGCTATGCCACATGTTATCTCTACATCTATCTTGAATTTTAAATATTCATCTCATGCCATTGGATTATCCTTATCTGGGCAAACTTGTTATGTTGGATATTGATCTTTGAGGTCAAATTCCATTAGATGATCAACAATCCTTTATTGAGAATGTGACACTTGTCACCCTCTCACTTGTCCCAAGGATTCATTGAATTCTTGACTTGGATCACACTATTCAATCAATATCAAGAGAGAAAATGCATACCATTGATCTCAGGGACAAGCTTGGGATTTAACCCTTTTGTCATGGATTGACTTTTCAACCTAGATTATGCATCATTGGATATTGTTATCTAAGAAAACTAACATTTTGTAATCATGATCTATGTGGTTGAGCGAGATTGGTTCCTATACCTAGTCTTCTCATTTTGATCTTACCCTAATGGATTAAATTATCCGAAGAAAAGATGGGTCATTGATCATGTAGATAAGCATAATATTTACATCTTCTCAAGAATAATATAGGATTTAAGCTAAGGTCTTAAGATAAGGTTCTTATTCATACTAATAAATATGAATAAAAGTTTAGACTAAAGTCTTAATCTAGGTCCAAAACATATTAATGTGACCTTGTGGATTAATAAGGACTTAGTAAAAATATTTTAGACCAAGGTCAGAAACATAATAAAAAGGACCTCGTGAATAATGAAAAATAATTCATAAGGTTTTAGCCTGTGGTTTAGGATAAATCTTTATGACCTATCTAAGATATACAAAAGGCACCTTGCATTAGTTGGACCATGCTAAGTTAAAAGATAACAAAGGGGTTTGTGACATAGATCACTAAGTTACAACTTATTTATCATACTATCCTCATATAGATGTATAGATGAACATAGTCAACATATGCTTCGGTAATCTATTAAGATGTTTAATTGAGGATAAGCCAAGAACATGGGATAATGTTCAAGCACAAACAATGTTTACATATAATAATTCAATAAATATAAAATATTGAAGAAACTATTTAATATTGTTTATGGTTCAATTCCTAGAGAAGTTTTGGATCTATGTGACATCAAAAATGAGGAAATAAAAAGGTGTTGAATTAGAAGATATTTTTAGAGCATATGATCAAAATGAATAAAAACATGCATGAATAATTGGAAAAATGTAGTATGCAATAAAAAAAACTTGAAAATGTGATGAGAATGGAATTAAAATATCATTTATATATTTTATCATAGTACAACTAAGGAAGAGATTTGAAAAAGTAACTTATGATTTTTTTTTAAATTTCAAATGATTGCACCATATAGAGTGTTGTGAACGATAATGTAAAATGCATACAAGATTGAGTTTCCTAGAAGGATTGATCTATCTCTTATTTTTAATGGGTTGATTTATATCTATATTATGAAGAAGACAATAGCAAAATCATAAATTTAGATTATGAAGAAATGTATTGGATACCATAAATTCCAAAACAAAGAGCACAATGAAGTGAAATAGGTTATTGACAAGCATGTTGGAAAGATTACACATAGAAAATAATATACAATATATTTGGTAAATTGGAAAGGCCAAGGAATTGAGTATGTAACATGGATAAGTGTATCATAAGTTATAAGATAGGGAATAATATTAGTCAAAAACATAGAAGGAAAATCACCAGGAGATCATGCTTATTTTATTACCTCAGGCGTATGATGTAGGAGCATCCAAGTCCACATGAAATCTTGAATCAACTAGAAAAATGTTTACTTAGGAAAGTTGGCTCAATGTTCTTTTTCACAAGTTTATTATTGAAAATATGTAATTTTTTTAAGGTATGCCTAACCACAAGTTGTGCCTAATAATTTTTAGGTTGATTTATTCTACATTTTAGTGTGTACACATTGTGTGGAGTTTATCATAACCTACAAGCATGCATATGTTTTTATTATAATTTTTTACATCGTTGTTCTTGTTGACCACAATTATAATTTTTTTAATATGATTGTGAAACACTGAATAATAAGTGATACATGTAGTTTTCTCAAATATAACCTTGTGTGGATATGCGAAATAATTTCAAAAAAATTGACATCTTATTAGAACATTGGAGCTTTCATCTGTGTCACCACGTAGAACAGTATTTCACAATAGATGTAAGAGTGTTGATAAGAATTTTTGGAGTTTTTATTTACCCTAAAATTAGTGCCATGAGTTTCAAGTCATTTGGTGATATTTTTATGATGTGATACAAGATTATTGATAGATATATAAAGATCATGGTGTAAGTAATTTCTATTGATTTTTTTGGGTTACAACATTAATGCAACTTGTCTCATGTGCATCTTGGTTTTGGAAAATATATTTTTGTGATGTTTTATGAGAAAGATCCATTGAATTTAATTCCTTTAATCATGGGAAACTGTTAAGGATTCAATTAATATTTCATGTGATATAGTAGATCATGATGCATTCAAATGTAATGCACTAAGGTTCTTTAAAATAATGTTAGAAATGTAATAATTATGATACATTGAAGTGCATTAAATGTTTTTAGTGGAAGTAAAACACGTAATGTAATTATGTGTAATTGGCACCTTTATAAGTATTCCCTTACACTCGTGATAGGATGGCTAGTTTATGAATGTATGGTTATCTTAAAATAGAGAATTGTAGCATGAGTATAATCTAGGTGATTATTTTGAAAATAATCTAAACTTTCAAAGAATGTTATTTAGAAAGTATAGATCTATAAATATAATGTTTTAATTCATTTCATTTTGATATTTTTGTTGTTACTATTATTGTTTTTATATGTGCATGTTGTAATTATTGGAGTTAAAATTTGATAATCATCATGATTATGTTTGATGCATTTTATTATATATCATAATGTATATTATGATGGTTTCTTGTTCTATGGAATCTCTTAGTTGAGACCTCTAACTGTAACTATATCATTTGAAGATAAGACATTGGCTAGAGAATGAGATATAAAACATCCTATACAAGACATTATTTGTAGAACTTATAGAACAGCTTTATTCATGGTTGACAACCAAATTTTTGGTTCATATTATGAATCTTGGTCAAAGGCATGCATAAAAAAACTAAGGGATTAAAAATCCTAAGATGATGTGGAGTATCTTTACACTTGTGTTGATGTTTTTATGGAAGGGATCTCTAGGTTGCTAATTTTTTGAATTATTAGTGTCAACTTACTCTTTTAAAGAGGAAAAATATTATCCAATTTATTGTGAACCATGGGGATATTTAATATCTAATAATTTTGTTTGGATTAAGAATATGTTGGTAGAATTAAGAATCAAGATATTTATAATGGTGAGCCGAGCCATTCAAAGCATGGGCCAAGTGGAGAGTAGCGGTAGATGGAAGGTGGAATTAGGGGGGAAATATTAGCAGGGGTAGAGGGAAGGTAGATTTAGAGAAAAAAAGTAATAGAGTATGTCCTTGAAGAATAATATGGATGAAGAAGTAAAATGAATGGATGTCGAGGATTCATAATTATGGTGAAGGAAGAGACATAGAGATTAATGATTTAAAACCCAGAAGTAGGGGTGACCACATTCAAAAGGATCCTGAGAAGAATTACAAAGTATGAAGAGGGAACACGAATGGGTCTCACATAAAAGGTATGCATGCCAATGACGAAGAGGTATGCACTTATAAAATAATGTCACCATTTGAGGAAGAATAATGAATTGAGGTTAATGCATGGGAGCCATTAGGATTAAATGGAGGAGTAAACACATAAGGGATTAACGAAATTAAAAAACCTACCCTTCCTAATTTGGAGACTTGCATCTGTCTTAGTCATCTATATAAATTAATTGGAGGAAGTGTAAATTTGGAGAATATTAGGAAGTTTATGGCACAAGTCAATAGTGGGATTCAAATTAGTTATTTCCACACACTTAGATAAAATCATCAGTGTAATAAATTTCATGTAAGATTGCACAAACTATTTTAAGTATGCTTTGAATGTTAGGAGGAGGACTTGGAGGTAGTAATATTATTGCTCAAGTAAGTTTGAAAACCAATCCCTCAAGGGAAATAATATGCACACTAGTAACCCAAATATGTGCCCAAAGATATCTAAGGGTAGGAGGAACACCCTTTTAACCAATTATAAGTTGAGGATCCCCAAGAACTTAAGGGACCTAGTAAATCCTAGAGTAAGTCAACCAAAAGGAACCAATGTGCAAGAATTATAAGGACTATCCCTAAAACAACAGATTTTTATTGAAATGATAATGGAAATGCTAGGATACTATGGTGTAGATGATGTTGTGTAGCATACCCATAAGTATGAGTTTAATTTTAGGGCCATAGGGGTCATGGCATTTAAGTGCAAGTAAATTCATCTTATCACAACTCTCTTAGATCATGAACATACTCGGTGTTGGATGTATGACCTAAGCCAAGTAATGGTTGATTATTTCTTACTCAAAGACAAATTCTTGAAGGAGTTTAAAATAGACTATAATTAGAGTAGTAAATTATCTCTGTATTAAATGATATCAAACAAGACATGTCTTAGAGAGTTCATGTGCATACAATGTCAAATTTATTACCCTTCTCTGCAAAGTCTGATATGAAATCCACCAATTGTATCATGTAAAATGGTTTGAAGGAGGATTATTGGCTCACTTTATAAGAGCCTTATGAATGAAAACATTTATATATGTGCGGGAAGCAATGGAAGCTACTTTGTATATGGAAGTCATGGGAAGATTTAATACTAGAACGAGCCTCTTCATGGTAGAACAAACATTTCAAATGGTTACTTAGTGGCAAAAGTTAATTTCAAATAGTGAACATGATACGTAATGATGATGATGTTGCACCAACTATGAAGTAGATTGGCAGAATCATTACTATTTTTGTTGATGCAATACACTTATATTCTATAAGATATAGTATGAAGATGATGAGACAAGGGATTTTCCTTATTTCAAATGGAAAAATAGGTGAATCTATCACTATGGTGTAAGCCATAAACCAACACCCATGGTAGGTAGATTATCATGTAATTGATAATATGGATGAGACATGTGAAGATAGGTTACGAAAAGGCACAATCGGTCCAACCCCCAAAGCTTATATTTATGGACAAGGTGAGATCTGGAGAAAAAGAGAAGGCAAATATAGTGGAGATTGTTTCACACCAAGAAAGTGCTATAAGTATGAGTCCCATGACCATTAGTAAAGTGACCATATATGTATCCTGATTAAATGAAGTCATTAGCAACATTAGGTCTCTAATTTTTGTGAATTAGAATGGGTTGATTTCTAACATTATTTAACATTTAACAAAGTGATCAATTCTAATGCCAATTTAACAATTAATAGTACTAATGAGTTGAATATGTCTCATATTTGTAATTCATCCCCAACCTTAATGTGGGAATTATATTTGTTAAATAAATAAGATATTTCAAGAAATAGATCAAATGATTGATTTAGCTTCAATCATTGAATGTTTTTATTTAAAAATATAAAAAAATTATTTTACAATACATTTACTAAATAATATATAGTACATACATTATAATAATGCATTGGGCCTAATTGAGATCATTTGATATCTTAGTTGTCTCCACCAATAATTAAAGATGTCATGCAATACTATAGAAAGGCAGTATTGTCTATCATTCGAGTTTCTCATTGACAAGGGAAACTATGAAGGATATCCCTTCATTGCCTTGTCAAATTTTTAACATCTTTCAAAACATCAAATCTGAAAAGAAATAGTGTATATACAAAAATTTGAGAAGATGTAGACCATTGTTCTTAAACTTTTAAGAATTGTCATATTATAAAGTAGGTAGTGTCTAAGTCTTTGTTTTTCAATTGAGCAGGAAAAGTTATTGGTTCATCTACATATACAACCAAATTAGCACTAAAATGCTTTGCTATCGAAGCAACTTCACTCCTCCATCTCAGGGGCTTCCTCCAGTTCTCATGACACTTTTCTTACTTATTCAATATAAAATTCAATTCAATGTTCAGCAATTCCTGTAACTTATTTGCTTAAATCACCCATTTTTCATAGATATGGCGAGGAAGTTGCTTGTTCCTTTGAGGGCATTCTAATGTCTTTTGGTCTGGGGTTAAACATAACATGGAACACAGTACAAATTGTTGACCCAACAGATCTTCCATTGGATGACCTACTACCGGCGTTCCATGATTCTTGTGGAGAAATCCATATCCCTGTATGTAAGATGATTTGCCTGAATGTGTGGAGGAGGTAAATAAGATCATAGTCATTGAAGTTGTGGGTCTTGAGCATAAGAAGAAAAAGAAAGCTGCTTATGACCAGAATAAAATAGTCATTTCTAACACTTCTCCTAACCAAAATAATAAAATTTATTATCAAATAAGTGAAGCTACTTACGCAAAGGGATGCCACTTACCAGAAAAAGAAAACAAGTTATGATGTTACGCCAGCTACTGTAGTAATGGCTTTTGCCCATAATAATAATTATGTCTTTTTCAATCAATCACAGTCAAATAATTATACTTTATATGGTTTATATTATGTGTCACTTGTGTGTAACACACTCGTACCCGGGTAAACTTTTTAACATGACCGGCGGCAATGAGGCGCGGACGCACCATCTGGTTCCACGGGAGCAGGGGGTCTTGAACACATGATCGACAGAGCACGACGGAAATACCTAACCAAATGAGCTATCACCCCTGCCCCTATATGGTTTATATTATACTTTCAAGAAAAATATTACATTATATTTATATATAAATATATTTTAATTTGCATTTAATTTATTGTGCACCTGAGTTGGCCTAATGGTAAAGAACATGTGCTCTTAAAAGGGAGGTCACATGTTCAAATCTTGTAGGGGGTAGGGATTGCATGCCTCGTATTCATAGCACAGTAAGGTGCCTCCCCAAAATGGGAGTATGAGGTGGCCCCATATGCTGGACATGCCTTGTAGACCATAACCAAGGCATTAATTGGCACTGTGGACCTTAAAAACTATATTATTATTATTATTATTATTATTATTATTATTATTATTATTATTATTATTATTATTATTATTATTTTCCTCTTATCCCAGGTTCCAATAATCTTTAAAAAAATGATAATGTCATATCATTTATTATTCGGGATTAGTTTCTTTATAAATATCAATTTGATAATTTATGTGTATCACTTATATCTAAGATGACATTATAAAGTATTAATTGCATTTATTTATTTATTTTTCGTTAAAATTTATAATATTTTTATTAAATAAATAATTTATTGAGTATTTATAATTAAGATATATAAATAAATATTAAAATAAATTTTTGGAATATAATATAAAATTTTATCTTTAATTAAAATTTTAATATATATGTAAACATATTGTTGGAAATATTGTCATTGATGTCAAAGGGACAACAATACAACATGATTAAGGTTGATGGTAAGATATAAACGAATGAATTAAATTAAATAATCAAATATTTAATTTAATCAAGGCCAAATTATCGGTTATATTCGTGCATGAATCAATGGTAATTAGCCAAGGACAAACCAACATAAAAGAGAGGCATTTAATCTTGATTAAATGTGGATTTAAGAGGCATTAATATCACTATATTGTAGGCATGAAGACAATGTATTTTACAGTAAATTAAACATATTTAATTTTTCATCAAGGAGGATAAGTATTGCACAAGTATCCATGCATAAATCAAAGCAACTAAGGCAGATTTTGAACAAGTAAAAGTCCCTAAATCCTAGCCGAATAGGAGCAAGGAATCAACATGAGTCCTGAGGCATTTAAAATCATGGCCAACTAAGCAAAAGAAAGGGACATGACCTTTAGGCAGTGAACAAATTTATGAAGGGGTGTATCCCTTGTGAATAGGAATTAGAAGCCTATACAAGGAAGCAAAGGGAGGCTTTCAAAGGAATATACAAAATGGAGAATTAAATAAAGAAGAACAAAAATATTTGAGAAGAAAAGTGGTTGTTGGTACAAAGAAGCATAAGAAAATTATAAAGGCATATAGCAGCAAAGCTATATTGAAATTGATCAGATCTAAAAGAGTGAAGAAGCATAGTCTTATCATCTATTGTGTACGGAACAAGTCAGAGATAGAACTGTTATTTCATCCAAACGGTTGGTGCCTTCATTCAAAGGGATTGGTGCTTTTGTTAGTTGGTGCTCACAAAAATTCACTAAGTTGGTGCTCCTGTAAGTTGGTGCTTACAAAATTATATTAGGGTTGGTGCTCCAGTAAGTTGGTGCCTACAAATAGTTATATTGAGATCTACTTCTCTATGGTTTTCTCCTAAAAGGGTTTCCATGTATAAATCTTGTGTCACTATGAATTTGTGTTATGTGAGTTGTGATTTGATTGTATTGCATATCTTAAGTGGAATAATTGTTTCTATAAAAAGTGTAAAAGACATCTATTATGGATTCACCCCATCTTAGTAACACCCCATACTTAACAACTGGTATTAGAGTAGGTTCCTTTCGATAGAGTTTAATCGCTAGAAGGTAGATCAGGGAAATCACACATGGCTTATTCACAATGTCAGGAAGTTTTTCCACAAATAAGGCACCATTCTTTGATGGCACCAATTATGAACTTTAGAACATAAGAATGAGGACATATCTAATGGCCCTTGGGTTTGAAATTTGGTAATATGTTGTAAATGGATACACAAAGCCACAAACACCAGCAACAAATCCTGATGGAAAGAAGGCTAGTGAAAACAATGATAAGGCAATGAATAATATTTTGTGTGGTGTTTGTGAATCTAATTTTATATAATTTATGCAATGTAAGTAAAAAAATGGGATTTGGGAGAAGATTGAGACCATCTATGAGTGTGATGGCAAGGTTAGACAAGCCAAACTTTAGACCCATAGGAGATAGTTTGAAGGTCTCAAAATGAAGGAAGAAGAAAACATTGCAAGTTATCTTCTTCGAGTTGATGAAATTGTAAATGTGATTAAAGGACTTAGATAAAAGGTAGAGGAGTCTAACATAGTCCAAAAGGTGCTAAGGCCTTTACCACTAAGATTTGATATGGTCTCTATTGTAGAGTAAATGAAAGATCTTGACAAGCTGCAGATGGGTGAGCTACATGGAATTCTCACTACTTATGAAATGAGGATAGAATCAGAGAGACCATCTAAAAATGAAGCAACCTTCAAAGCATCAAGGAGAAAGACAAGGAGCTAGAACTGAGTGATAACTTAAGTGATGAAGAGGATGAAAAGGAAGCCTTATTCATTTGCAAGCTAAATAAAAGCTTAGGAAAGTACATAAGTTACCATTCAAATGCTTTAACTGTGGTAAGATAGGTCATTTTGCATCTAAGTGTCCTTAAAAGGATAATAGTGATGACAAAGAAAGTAAATCCAAGTACAAAAAGAATTTCAAGCATAGCAAGGATAAGAAGTTCATGAAACAAAAAAAATGGTCTATACTCTAAGAAGAATCTTAGCTCTTCTAAAGAAAGTGGAGTCAGTGACTCAGACAACAATAATACTAAGATTCTATTCATGTCCATATAAGAATATGCCTTTACAGGTAAGAGAAATATAGAGGAAGAAGAAGAATAAAAGGTAAGTTACCATTCAAATGCTTTAACTATGGTAAGATAGGTCATTTTGCATCTAAGTGTCCTGAAAAGGATAATAGTGATGACAAAGAAAGTAAATCCAAGTACAAGAAGAATTTCAAGCATAGCAAGGATAAGAAGAAGTTTGAGAAACAAAAGAATAGTCTATACTCTAATAATAATCTTAGCTCTTCTAAAGAAAGTGGAGTCGGTGAGTTAGACAATGATAATACTAAGATTCTATTCAAGGCCATAGAAGAATATGCATTTATAGGTAAGACAAATATAGAGGAAGAAGAAGAAGCAAAAGTGAACCTTCAGGAAGAAATTTTATTTGCCTTAGGGGAGATAAAGTTTCTCAAGTAAAGGAATTTGAGACAGAAGCTTCAAATTAAGAAATATGAAAAGGAGAGTCAAGACTCAAAATCCAGTTTAACATGAGGCCTAGAAGAATCAAACAAGATGATCTTGTGTCTACAATCTTAGATTGAAAAGGCTAAGAAAGTTGAGGAAGATCTAATAAATCAATTAAAGGAGAAAAGTGAAGATTGTAAAAGGTATGAATCTGAGATTACTTCTTTAAAAAGATATCTTGAAAAGGTGAATAATGAATTAGTTAATGAATTAAAATCTGGGAAAATTACTCTAGTGTTAAATGAAATTTTAGGAATTCAAAGATCACTATCAAACAAGACAAGCATTAGATATGAAAAGGAGAAATAAAATGCTACAACTACCATGGAGCCTCTGGTGAAAGTAATTACATAAAAGACTAAGAGCTATACTAAATCCAAGAATACAAATACCAACTCTAACAAAGAAGGTAAAAGAGAACAAAACTACAAAAGACCACTTGTTCCAAGATTCACCAATCAAACCAGGTTCGGTAATTACTTTTATGATTATTGTGATTATTATAACCATTTTTCTCACAAGAATCTAGATTATAGGAAGAGAGAGGGATAATGATTTCAAGAATGAAGATAAGGGAACTCATAGAGCTTCAAACAGAAGCTACAACTCATTTTCTCCCTTATCAAGCTTTCATGAAGAAACTATTATATGTTACAAGTTTAATAATTACAAACACATAGCTCGCTATTGTAGGATTTTGTTCAAATTAGTGAAGAATCAAAATTCAAGGATAAAATCATGAAGAAGAGAGATCAAATGAATACATGGAAGAAGAATCAAGCTAAAGACTCTATGATCATCCAAACAACAGTTCATGCAAGAGATGAGAGATAGCCCTAGTTCATTGATAGTGGTTGTTCAAGACATATGATAGGAGATAAAAGTAATTTTATCTCACTAATGAAGATCAATGGAGGTACGATGAAATTTAGAGACAACACCAAAACCAAAATTATAGGAAAATGTATTCTCAACTTGGATAATGGTAAAACTAAAACTGAAAATGTATTATATGTGGAAGGACTTAAGCATAGTACTTTAATTGTAAGCCAAATGTTTGACAAAGGTCACACACAAGTTCTTCATAGAAGGATGTGAAATTATAAAGAGAGACACAAATGAATTGATTGGAGATTTTCACAAGATAGATAACAACTTATACATGGTAGGGATTTCAGAGGAGAGAAATGTTGTTTAAGTTAGGTCAAAGAAATATGGATTTGGCATAGAATAATGGGTCACATAAAGTTTGAAAACCTTGTGGATATTAACAAGAAGCAGGTGGTAAGAGACATTTAAAAATTACAAATCCCTCAATCATGCTTTGTAAACATTGTCAACATGGAAATCAGACCAAAGCACATTTCATAACAAAAGAGTATTCTACCACTAAGATGATAGATCTCATTCACACTAATTTATGAAGACCCACTAGAACATATAATACTCAAGGTGGGAGGTATTTTATGTTGTTAATTGATGACTATACTTGAATGACATGGGTGACATTCTTGAAAGAAAAATTTGAAACATTCAAAAATTTCAAAGCATTTAAAGCTTTGATTAAAAATGGAACTAGCTTGAGAATTAAATTCCTAGGGTCTGACAGAGGAAGAGAGTTCATGTCCAGTGAATTCATTGAGTATTTTGAAGAATATGGAATAAAAAGACATTACTTAGCTATCAAAACCCCATAGCAAAATGAAGTTGTAGAATGAAAAAATATGATAGTTCAAGAAATAGAAAGAATGATGTTGAATGAATCCAAGCTCCCATATAAGTATTAGAGAGACACAATATACACTGTAGTACATATCCTAAATAGAAGACAACTTAGAGTCAACAGTGATAAGACTCTGTATGAGTTATGGAAGGGGAGACCAGCTTCGGTCATATACTTTAAAGTATTTGGTAGCAGATGTTTTATCAAGAGAACTAAAGAAGATTTGGGAAAATTTGAATTGAGAGCAGATGAAGGAATATTCATTTGATATTCTTCCAAGAGTAAAGAATATAAATGATATAACAAGAGGACTCAAAATATGGTAAAAAGTGGAAGTGTCAGAGTAGATGAAGCTAGAGTTCAGAAAGTAAGTGATCCATTAGAAGTACCTGACATTATTGAAGAAGAAGACATTGAAGTTGAAAAATATAGATGAAGATGAGTGATAAGACACCAAAGCTACATCTTGATTCATCTATAAAAATATGCAAAGAGCCAAATTATTTGAAATTTAGATACTAGAGTGCAGACTAAAATAAGGTTGGTAAGTAATCTTGAGCAAGTTAATTTTTCATTATTATCTGAAATTTAGCTAAGAAATTTTTTATAAACTAACCATGATAAACATTGGGTGAAATAAATGGAAGAGGAGCTAGACAAGATTGAAAGGAATGAAACTTGGGAGCTAGTGCCAAGACCAACAAATTAGAATGTGATCGGCACAAAAGGGGTATATAGAAATGAATTGAATGAGGATGGTCAAGTGAACTAGAACAAAGAGAGATTAGTGTGCAAAGGTTATGATCAGATCAAAGGAATTAAATTTAAAGAAAATTTTGCTCCATTAGCTAGGTTAGAAGCAATTAAAATGTTTCTTGCCTATGCAGTATTTAAAATTTTCAAAGTATATCAGATGAATGTGAATTGTGTGTTCTTGAATGGAAAACTAGAAGAAAAAGTATATATTGAGTAGCTTTAAGGATTTATCCTTTTAGATATGTTTATAAATTGAAGAAAACCTCGTATGACCTGAAAAAAGCCCCCATAGCACTTGGTATGTGAGACTTGACAAATATTTACAAGATCAAGGTTTTAAAATAGGTTTCATTGATAACAACTTATATATCAAAACTGAAGGTGAGCATCAGTTGATAGTTGTTGTCTATGTTGATGACATGGTATTTAGAGGAGATAGTGAGAAGCTAATGAAGGGATTTACTGAAGACATGCAAAAGGAGTTTGAGATGTCTATGTTTAGAGAGTTATCTTTCTTTCTTGAACTACAAATCTCTCAATCTATTAAAGGAATCTTCATTTCTCAAACCAATTATGTGATTAAAATGTTGAATAAGTTTGGTTTTGAGGATTGTGCACCTGTTAGAACACCAATAGCCATAAGAAAGAAGATAAGTAAGGATGAGGAATCACCAGATGTAGATCAATCTCTCTATATATCAATGATTGATAGTCATCTATATCTGGTGGCTTCTAGGTTATATATCATGCAGGTGATATGCATGGTGGCACAATATCAAGCAACCCCCAAGGAAACTCATGTACAAGTTGTGTAGAGGATATTCAGATATATAAAGGGGACCCCAAACTATGGATTATGGTATCCTACATGGAGAGATTTCACTTTAGTATCATGTATAGACTTAGATTGGGTAGGTTTCCTAAATTAAAAGAAGAGTACAAGTGGAGGTGCATTTTTCCTAAGTGATAGCTTAGTATCTTGACTAATAAAGAAACATAATTTAGTTTCACTATACATAGTAGAGGTAGAGTATATAGTGGTAGTTCTATGTTTTACTTAGGTGATTTGGATGAAGCAGACTCTACAAGATATCAAGATGAAGTATGATCAACCTATCTCCATAGACTTGAAAACACCAGTACCATAAGTATTTCAAAGAATCTGATGATGCACTCTAGAATGAAACATATTCCAATTAGATAGCATTTCTTAAGACATCAAGTTACATATTATAAATTTTAGCTGGAATACATTAATACAATAGAGTACATAGTAGACAATTTAACAAAGGAACTTTTGAAGGACACATTTGAGTACCTATGTGAGAAGTTGGGAGTAATTTATTTTTTTTCTTGCCACTGAAGGGAAGCATCAGTTGAGGGAAATCAAAGTACTAGCTTTTGGATAGATCCTTTGCCATTGATGTCAAAGTGGGAGAAGTATAGAAAGAGGATGTGACAGAAAGGGGAAGCTACGAAAAAGAAGGATTCATACAAAAGAGATAGTGCAAGGGGGAGTAGTTTCAGTATGTGGTTGTCATAAATGCCAAAGGGGGAGATTGTTGGAAATTTTATCTTTGATGTCAAAGGAATAACACCACAAAAACAAGATTAAGGTTGATGTTAATATATAAACAAATGGATTAAATTAAATGATCAAATATTTAATTTAATAAAAGGAAAAATTATTGGTTATATTCATTCATGAATCAATGGTAATTAGCCACGGACAAACTAGCATAAAAGGGAGGCATTTAATCTTGATTAAATGTGGATTTAAGAGGCATTAATATAAATGTATTGTAGGCATGAATAAAATGTATTTTTCAGGAAATTAAATGTATTTAATTTTTCATCAAGGAGGCTAATTATGGTGCATGTATCCATGCATAAATAAAATTAGCTAAGGCAAATTTTGAACAAGTAAAACTCCCTAAATCCTAGCCAAGTAGGAGCAAGGAACCATCATGAGTCTTGAGGCATTTAAAATCATGACCGACTAAGTAAAAGATAGGGACATGACCTTTGGGCAGCGAACAACTTTATGAAGGGGTCTATCCCTTATGAATAGGCATTATAAGCTTATAAAAAGTAACAAAGGGAGGATTTCAAAGTAATATATGAAATGGAAAAATAAATAAAGAAGATCAAAAATATTTGAGAAGAAAACTGGTTATTGATACAAAGAAGCATAAGAAAAGTATAAAGGCATATAATAACAAAGTTATATGTAAATTTGAATCTAAAAGAGTGGTTATGTAAGCAAAAAGTTAGAGATAGAAGTCTTATTTCATCTAGAGGGTTGGTGCCTTGATTCAAAGGGGTTGGTGATCCTATGAGTTGGTGCTCACAAAAATTTGTTGAGTTGGTGTTTGGCAGAGGAGTTGGTTCTCCTATAAGTTGGTGCTTACAAAATTGAATTGGGGTTGGCGGTCTAGCAGGTTGGTGCCTACGAATATGTCTATTGAGATCTATTTCTCCATGATTTTCTCCCAAAAAAGTTTCCATGTATAAATCTTGTGACACTATTACTTTGTGTTGTGTGAGTTGTGATTTGATTATATCACATATCTTAAGTGGAATAATTGTTTATGTAAAAAGTGTAAAACACATCTATTACTAATTCGAGCCCCCTCTCAGTAATAGCCTATTCTTAGCACATATGGCATGACTATTATGAATGTAAAAATAATAATGTTATAATAAATCTATTATGTTGGTGTGCCTATATCAACTTAACCTAATGCATTGTCTACCCCTATGTCATTTTGAACATGTCAACCCACCCCATGATGGCCTCTACTATAATTGGATCAATCTTCAATTCCTCATCTCCAATCACATGCCACAAGAATAAAAGTGATTTTTTTACCAAACTCACATTTATTCTCTCCCAACACTAACTTGTTTTCCTTTGAAACTTATAAAACTTATTTAAGATGATTAATATGCTAATCAATAGTTTTGTAAAAAAAGAAGAATATCATCTAAATATACAAAGACAAAGGAATCAATAAATGACTTCATTATCTCATTAATCAATTACATAATGTTATCTAGTGCATTGCATAGCCCAAAAGATAAAACCAACCATTCATAAAACCTTTGCCTTATTATGAATGTTGTTTTCCAAACATCCTCTTTCTTAATTCACACCTAGTGATCCCTGGATTAAAATACTTAGCATGCTAAAGTTAATCAAGAATATCATCAATATGTGGATGAATGTAGATAATCATGATGGTTATCTTATTAAATGTTCTATAATCAATACATATTCTCTATGAGTAATATTTTTTAGGTACAAAAACAATAGGAGATCCACATGGAGAAGCACTAGGATAGATTTCACCTTCATTAATCAAAGATTATAATTTTTTTTTACCTCCTTGACTTCCTTCAAGGATTGCCTATATAACCCAAAATTTTGAAGCAGTCTATTAGGTAGAAAATCAATTTCATGCTAATAAGCCTATCAAGTGGTAACCCAATAGGCTCATGGAAAACCTCCTTAAATTAATTTCTCTTTGTTATTAAATATGATACAAGAAGCCATATGTGCAGCCATTTATTCATCTTTAATATCTCTTAAAAGAATAAAATCAAACTTCCAGGTATCTTTAATAAGCTACCTCACTTCATAGGAACTTACTAGACATATTTTTGAATCACCCTTATATGATGAAATGATGTATCTCTTGCCATACTTCACCAAATGGTATTAGTTTACTCTCCTTAAGATAACATCTAGGATATACAAGAAAGGGATTCCAAATATTATATCATGCACATTGAGGGGCATACCATCCACTATATCTTCATTAGTGAAATTTCCATTAATACTAAACTTAACTTTACATTTTTTGGTCACCTTGATGTCTAAACCTTTTTTTTACCCAACCCAAAGAATATGAACTTGGATGATTGTAATCCTAAAACCCCAATTTGTCTACCAATTCTTTGTTTATCAAATTAGGTTGTGAACTAGTATAAAAAAACATCCACTTTTGTTTTCTTTATTTTAATTTTAATATGAAAAATATTATAAATTTGTAGTGTGAATGGACAAATTTGGGGGACATAAAAGGGGCCATTTCAAGGAAAATGTTTCATTTATTTTAGAGGGTGAGTGTCATTTCTAAAATGGTATGCACCCTTTTTCAAAAAATTAATCCTTATTTGAATAGGTCAGTAATGAACCTAAATGAATTATGCCCTTTGTCACTTCCAAGGTCATACACCCTTTGTGTTATAAAGGGTGTACACACTTTTTAAACAAAAAAAACAACACAAATAAAACTATGTCACATTTTTTTCATGTCACTTGTTTTGATCATAAATAATAGCCACTAAAGAGACAAAATTAAAGAGTGTGTACTTTAAAAAAAAAAATTATTATCCAAACATCTCCACCAAGAATTCCCACTTGCATCACTATCCCGTGTATGTTAGTTTTTTCACAGGACATGCTTAGGGTTTGTGATGATATTTTGTTCTCATGGATTTTTTATAGTAATGCCAAGGCAAGGGGGAATTCAAATTCTCTTATGTAATCCTTCAAATATATAATATAAAAATTTTATTTTATTAATTTTATATCATTTATTGTATGGCCCCATTTACTAAAGAAAACCTCCAACAAAATCTTGAAGATAACTTCTAGTGTTTTAACTTCGTAGAAGAAGCATAATTATATCAACAATGTAATTTAAAAAAACAACATTTAGAAATTATAATTAATAGGTTGAATGACTCTTAAAAAAAATTCATTCAATTCACTTATTGATATTTGGAGGCCATTTATAATAAAGTGGGAAATTTCACATCCCAATTCAATAGAATTCTACGTCAAACAGAGATATTAAAATATTATTATTCTAATAAATTGTCATGTTAGGATATTAAAAATAAGATCATAAAAAATAAGAATTATGTGTTTTGTTTCATATTCCCTAAACCACTTAAGTACAAGCAATGAGTCACAGACACATTAGCATTGACTTGTGAATTCATGTAGATATTTATAAAACCTTTTGGGATAGGTGATGGATGGTGTTTGATAAACCTCCATGAAATAACAATGAAGTTCTATTATGTTTTTTGTTAAATATTTTTTGTGAGTTATTTATCCAAGAAATAGAAAATTATTATGACATGAAGGGATCCCAAGGTATGGTAGGTAGGTCTTCATTTAGTAGACATAGTGCCAAGTAGGATGAAAACTACCAAAAAGTGTCCATAAACAAATAAAAAGTCAATAACACATACTTCCATCTCATAAATTCTACATAATAATAAACATATGTAAACCCTTGAGGTAGTTAGTAGTCTCAAATAGTTCAAAATTGAACATGGCATGCATGGACTAAGTAATACACTATATACAAGTGGTAGCACATCTAGTAGTGTCACTCCTACTATTGGTGCTTCATATAGTAGCACAACTAATAGGCATCCCACAGTTTCTATATATCATTGCACATTATGTGAGAGGAATTATACTAGAACATCTATTAAGGTTTACATATATGGGTTACATTTTATAATTTAATAAGAATACCCATAGAGAATATATATATATATATATATATATATATATATATATATATATATATATATATATATATATATATATATATATATATATATATGACAGTAATATGTAATGGTATATTGCATTTACAGTTGCTTCAACACCTTGGGTCAACACAGAGATAGATATGTAAGACTTGCCTACTTCACCAAACACATTCACATAGGTAATTAATTATAATGTGTTTATGTATCTAAAGTAATATTATGTTTATCTTAATATGCTTACATAATTGATTCACATTTGACTTATTTCATTTCTTACTTATATAGATGATGACCAATATTATGGGCACCCCACCTGGGTTGGACTCTTTGGTTGAAGTTTCCATTAGAATTTCATTACCCTACATTCAAGTTCTGAAATTAAATTTGTAATGTTCTATATTGTTTTAATATATTTTATACACCATAGTTTGAATTTGTGAAATAAAATCTTCAAGTTGCTAAAATGTTTTAATATTTTGTATACATCATAGTTTTATTGTGGTCACTTTCTTCACCTTCCCATGTCCTCTTGTGAGGACATAAGGAGAGAGAGAGGGGGGGGGATAGAAAGAGATATAACACTACATTATATATCTATCCATCTCCCTCTCTATTTATTTCCCTCACACTCCCTCTCATTATCACTATTTTCTCTTTTTATCCCTCTCTCACTCTCTCTTTATGTAGAAGGAATAATTTTAATTTATCTTAAATAGGTTGCATAATTTTAATCTTTCATTTATTTTTTGTATAGATGATGACATATGTTATTATTACTCTATCTAGACTATGATAATTTTATGATAATGTCACAATTAGAGTTATAGTTCCACATTATTCTTTATCTTCCTTTATGTAGAATGAATAATTCATATGTATCTCAAAACATGTTTAGTTTTAATTGATTCATAATTTACCTCTTTCATTTTTTTTGTCTAAAAATTATGAGAGATTATATGGATGTTCCACTTGGATCATGCCAGCTTACAACTAACACATCTATTATTTCCTAAGATCTAGTATCTCCCCAACACCACATGATTTAGAAATAGAGACTAGAGAGAACACGTAGTAAAATTAACTTTTTAAACTTCAAGCAATGATATTCTACATAATATTATATTTATATTCACATATATAAACCTATGTGTATGGTCCATAGGATTGACCATCATTGATGTTTTGAAGATCACACAACCCTATGTATCCCTTTATGTGGCATGAGGTGAGTCCAAAATCTCCTTGTTGTAAAATTTTGTTCTTCGAAACTCTATCATTAATGCATCATTTTCTAATTTTTATTTCTTATAGATAAAACCATTTTATAAATATATTTCAAAATAATTTTATCCTTCACAATATGAAATGAGAGTCTCTTCCTATAACGAGGCATCCACCACCCTTGGTTCTACATCTAGGATGATGAGGCACAACTTATTTGGAGGAACCAAACAATAGGATATCTCATTTTAGTGTTATGTTTACTTGTAGGCATGATTTATTATGTATGCAGATATGGAAATTTTTTTATGCTTATATATCCTTCTTTGTTTGCCTATGTGACCCACATTATATGCATATATGTCCTAATTTGTGTGCTAATATAGAACATTTTATATGTCATTATGGTAATATTTGGAAGCACATAAATACTATCAGACATATTTATATGAATTATACACTATTATAATTTGTGTATACATATTTAATTTTTATACGTCTATATTATTTGATTTTATTGTAAACTATTGTTATTGTAATTATTCTTAAATGAAGAGGTTTTCATAGAATGGTTTTACTAATGAATGAATAACTAAAGTTTAGTTTTCATCATTTTTGCATAGAAAATTTGTCTAGAAAAAGAGTTAAATTACAGCATATTTGGATCAAATTGAGAAGATATTTTTGATGTAGATCTTAAAAACTAAGACTATAAAAAATCTACATTAAAATTTAGATCAAAATTTAAAACCCTATAGACAAATCGTAAGCTCTAAAAGTTGCACATGGAATTATTCTAAGCATCCTCTAGAGGATTATCTCCACTCATGACAAGGAATAAATGGAGGCATATTTTATCTACTAATGAAAAAAAAATTTACACAACAAAACTTGGTCAATATAACACAAAAAATGTGAACCGTATACCCAATTGAAAAACTAGATTCAAAGTCATGTTTAGATGGGCATATAAATGCAACAATGGCCTTCGTCAACACCCATAATTGAAAATTATAGGTGTCTAAGAACATCCTTGAAGAGAATATTATCATTATTAAATGGAAAAACAAAATGAAATTTACACATTTGTTTTATTCAAACCATGATGGATAGATACAAACTATAAGTTCCTACAGTTGCATGTGGGAGTCCTCATAGCAACCCTAAGAGGATTCTCTTCCAGTCATGATAATGAATGAATGACAACATATTTTATCTTGCAATGAAAACATGCTTTAGGGAGAAAACATTGGAAATTATAATGCAAATTTTTTTCTCTATGCACTAAATCAATAAAATAGCTTCATGATCACATCCATATGGGCCTATAATCTCAAGAATTAACTTCACATTATATCCATCTACCCCTAGAATCAAAAATTTCATGGGAGTGGATGTATCCCTAAAGATAATTTTTTCATTCTAAAGGGGAAAAATGAATCAAACTTTGGGTATCCATTGTAGTGAAATCATGAGGGGTATATATGAATCATAGTTTATTATAGTTGTATAGGGTATTTATATAAAAACTACCTTGATTATTATATTCCACATGCGATGAGGAAGAAACAATGGTGTATTTTTCCTCGTAGCAAAGACTTGATTTACGGAGCAAAATTTAGTTTGTATAGTGTGAAAATTTTAAACTATTCACCTAATCAACAAAATGGATTAATTCTCATTATTTTATAGGAATATAAATGAAATAATTGACCTATTCCACCCTCAATTCACTACTAGGATTGAAAATTCCAAATGATCAAACACATCCCTAAAGAGAAACTTAATGTTCTTAAGGGAAAAAACATAATGAAATTTGTACAGCCATTGTAGTAAAACTATGAGAGGTGGAGATGAAATAAAAGATCCTAAAGTTTCATGATAAATTCCTTTAAGTACCCCCCAAAATATTCTCTTTCACTCATTATGAGGAAGAAACGATGGCATGATTTATCTTTTAGAAAAAAATTACTTTAGGGAAAAAATGTCGATTAAAATAACACATAAATCTTTGAATTGTGTGGCCAATTGATTAAATGGATTCAAAATTACATCTAAATTGGAATATAAACCATAAAATTGGCATTCATCCTCCATTTATCTACCCCCATAATCAAAATATATAGGCTGGCAGACACATCCTTGAAGAGAAACTTGTCATTATTAATGGAAAAATATAACAAAATTTTAAAAACCATTAGGGTTAGAGAGAAATGATAATCTCCTAAAGTAAAATGGGTGGTTCCTATAAGAATATCATATATAATTATATTATACTCATTATGAGGGTGAACTAACAATGCATTTTCTCTCATAGCAAAAGCATAATCTCATAGTATAATATTTTTACTATATACCTAGTTGAAGAAATAGCTTCATAGTCACATCTAGATAGGTGTAGGATTAAATGAATGTAATTATTCTACCATATATTAGTACATAAACTTAGAAACCTGTA
The DNA here is from genome assembly GCA_037957365.1 of Torreya grandis. NCBI lineage: Eukaryota > Viridiplantae > Streptophyta > Pinopsida > Cupressales > Taxaceae > Torreya > Torreya grandis. The sequence continues at coordinate 1,344,149 of JARHVA010004864.1, forward strand.
AAATTCCAAATTCATCCTTGAAGAGAAACTTAGTGTTCTTAAGGGGAAAAATGGAACAAACTTTGTGTACCCATTGTAGTGAAACTGTGAGGGTTAGAAACAAGTCGTAAGCTCCTAAAATTTCATGAATAAGTACTTTAATAACCCCATAGATTTTTGTATTCCAATCATTAATGTTAGCGGTAAATGATAAATGTAAAACCATTTATATGTACGATAACAACCTATGGTAATTTGAGCGATATTATATTTTTGGGTTGTTAGGAGTTGTTATGGGAATTCTTATGTTGGTTAGGATTCCACTGAATGCAATATGGAGACCTATTTTCAGCATGGTAAATCTGAAAGTTACAACTCTAGGAATTAATAATTATAAGTATTTGTAATAAAGTTAATAAAAGGTTTGACGATTATGTTGATTCTGACATGTATGTGGGTAATATAATGGTGAATGTTATTCTTAAAAAGCTTCACATAGAGTATTGATAGAATTGGACATTGATGTATGAGTTTTTCCTTATTTTTATCTTAGTTTATCTCTATTAATATGAATTATAATTATTTGTGTTATTTATTGGTATAATCACAAAGTTTCCTATGTTCTTATGAATGTTTCCTTCATTATACTACTTTAATTCATAAATTTCTCTATCTATAAGTAGTTTTCATCATGCATTAAACCTTTAAACAAGAATATTTATTTGTGATAAACCTTGTTTATGGATTCAAAGTATTGTTTAAACCATTCTAAAAGATTTTTATGTCACTTTGCATACCCTATCCCTATAATTAGAATGTTTTAATGATACCCAGGAATCTCTTCTATCAATGGTGCAGTGAGCGTCGATATGTAGTGATGGTTTCTAACCCAAAGAGAGGTGGAAAGATAGTGAGACCATAAAATTATTGAATTCTCAAATAAATTTTTTTGAAGAATTGGGTGTTCTTCAAGGGAGATTATAAAAAACACCTCTACGATGAAATTTATGAGATTTTTTGGTGTGAATTACCAATCTTGTTAGTTAATTGGTTGGATTGAATTTAATATCATTTTTTTAACCATGAACAAGTAGCACTATTGTGTAGACTGAGGGGAAGATAGAATAGCTATAGAATATAGATATAAATTGGACTCATTTGATTGATCATTGGATAGCTACCACTATTTATGGATATATCACCGAGTTTATAGTACAAGGATATTTATCTTTTGACGTAGTGAAGGATTTGTTTCTAAGAGGAATCAAAGGAATATTTTTTTAGTGATTCTTGATATTGATCAAAATGTTGGCTATAGAAATGGCCATGGTGCCCACTCCTGCTAATATGTAGTAATCACTTCGGGTGTATGGGGGTCTATAAAAGATAGGTGATAATGAATCAAATATGATAAGATAGAGCTTGAACTTGAGTTCATCATAAAGAATATAGAGGATAAAGATCATAAAAATACTCTAGAGTTAGAAAGAGATTTTTTACAATAGAGGAGATGTAATAGACAGAGTGTATTTTGACAAACTATGAATAGAAAGAGTAGTAGTAGCATTGATGATTTGGATAAGAAGAGATGACAAGGAGAAGTGTATGGTTAAGATAAATAGATCAGGGAGCCTAGGCCAAGCAGAGATAGAGTGAGAGGAAGTGATGAGGATTTAGCATGAATAAAAGAAGGTAGTAGTATATAAATATAACAGATGACTAAAAATTCATAGTTTTTAAAAAGGCTATTCTAGAAAGAACATCAAGGATTAACTTATAGTTATAGACATAGTATAGGTTCAAGTTTCAAGAGATATATCTTTAGATGTAAGGATCATCTCCTAAGGAAGCACACATCCCCCAAGTCCATAATTTTTACAAATCATATTAACTCCCCTCTAACTTTAGATGATGATATTTGGAAAGGACAAATTACATAATTTCATAGAAAAACTCTAAAAGTACAAAAGGTTGCATATCATGAAGATGATTAGAGTTTCTCAAACTAGTAGGAGAAGATCATAAGAGCATTGCTTGCTATAGAGATAGATCCTCTAAGCCTTATGAAAGCTAAGGATTTCATTACACAGCTTAAAATCTTATAAGAAGGAAATGATATATATATATATATATATATATATATATATATATATATATATATATATATATATATATATATATATATATATATATATATATAACTACCACATCTACAAAACCAAAGGAGACATCACAACCTGCACTAGATTAGGAGCCATTTCAAAGTACATAAAATTCTCCAAAACTACAAACATCCTTAATGGTAGTCACAACACAATCAACTAAAAAAACCTATAATAAGCCCTATTATGGAAGCTCAATTGGGTGATTTTATCCACCTGTATCCCTATGATGGGTCTACAAACCCTGAATAAAACTTATGACATGAAATGATAGGCAAAAGTAATCACTAACAAAACTATAAAGAAGTTTTAATTGATTGATGATTTGGGTGGATGTGTAATGGAGTTTATTTTTATGAAAAAGTTAGCCAGGGCATCCCTAGATGATGTTAATAATTGACTCATCATAGATTTTAAGGTTAAGAAGATTTCAAGCCAAATAATCTAGGATTTAAGGGAGATCTGACAAGGACCTCAAGAGACCATTGGTGACCTTGATTGTAGAATTTCTAATGTCATGAGAAAATTAGAATTTATTTGGAATATAAAGATAAATCCACCTAGTTTATATAAGTTTTACGACCAAAGATCAGATTTGCCATGGCCCAAACATGGTTTGGAGATAAAGCAGATGCTATATTTGCTGCAATTTGGGTGGAGTAGATTGAAGAGTATGGGGATGTAGTTTCACCATCATCCAAGGTATAAATTACCTTACAAACTATTTTGAGAAGATTGGATCAGTTTCAAGGAAGGGTTTAGAGACCCAAGTTAGATATATGGTACATAGAGTGCAGACAACAAGGCATCATATAACTTCATACCCTAAGGTTAAGATAGAGTTATATGAGATATGCAAAGTGGTAGGGCATGCAACCTTATAGTGTCATATTTTATAATAATACATAAAAACTCCACAAAACATGTATTATAATTTATATAAGTGACCTAAACATGATGAGAAACATTGATGTGTACTATACGAATTAAAGGATGATATAAATAAGAACATGTTCATGGTTACTTCATAGAAATTTACATCTTCACCATAGGGAACTCCTTACCTAAGGAGTAGCATACCAAGTCATAAACCCTCAATGATGACTTGGGTACCTGAATCACAACAACAACCTTAAACACTAAATGGTATCATACCTTGTATGCATAACTAAAATATCACCTCACAAAAATTTCCACAACTAACTGTGACCTAACCATATCAAGCTCCATGGAATCTTATGATTCATCAAACACAACAATCAGGATGGGCCCTAAACCCACTATAATTGTAAATGGTTGTATTTAATGATTATCTAAAATACTAAGGATGGAATGCAACCCAGAATACTGGTAATTTTTGGCAACAATAGCACCAAAGTGGATGGGGATTTTAAGGTAATAGAGGAGGATATAGAAGAGGATATTGAGGTGTTGTACATGGAGGCTAAGGTAACAATGGGCCTAGGCCACCCATTTATTATTATCTTTATAGAGAACTAAACAATTTATAGATAAATTATCCTGTAAATATTCAAAGGCAACATTACTGTGCATACTATAGGGTGATAGAGCTACAAAATATAGAAGATTCTCTAGTCTAAGAAAAAAATAAGGGGAGGGACCTTTTAGAAATGTTAACATGATCCATATGCAGTTATGGGAGGATACCACATTACATGCATTAACTAGAAAACAACATGCAAAACAAGGGTTACCTCCATTCAAAATGCCTAGAGATTTGGGTATTAAAAAGGAACAACTAGAAAAATATCCTAAACTTACTAATAAAAATGCCTAATATAGGAAGCTACATATATTTTGAAGACAATTCAATAGCAAGGGCTGAATGAAGGGGATGATGTCAGTCTTGATGCAAAAATGTATGATTAGATAGTAAATATACTAAGACAAGGTTATCATTACATTGATGGATTTGTTGAAACTAATCAATATGTTGTGAAATGAGGATATCTCCCATAACATCATGAACCTCCTCCATAACCTACTAAAATGTGTGCAAAAAGGCCAGCAGTAGAAATATAAGTTTATTTAGTTTGTAAAAAATAAGAATCCTTGGGACATTGATGCAAAGACAGACATAGAATTAGCTAGGTATGACATAACCAATGTTGTATTCAAATTTAGAAGAACTAAAAATATGGTTTCTAGATCTAGTTTGGAAGCTTTAGGAAGACCTGCATTGAGCTATAGTCCTATCAGGCTTAGCCTTGCAGACTATGGAAGGGTCAAACCTATTGGTTGCCTAGAGGATGTAGGAATCAAAGTTGCAGAACTCACCCTACAAGGTGATTTCGAATTTATTGATGTGAAGACATATGAGACTCACTAATATGCTCTAATAGGGAAGAAGTGGGACTATACTAGTAACATAGTCATGAATCAATTAAATTCTCATCAAGATGACAAGATCATTGTCAATCCTTTGAACAAGACTAATTTTAGGCCTTATCTCATCCCAAAAGAGCTAGACTCACCTTATGATGGTGTCAATGCTAGCTAGATGAAGGTCACAGTCGAAGGTAAGTATAAGTCTCTACAAGTAACTAAGTATAGTTTTCTCTACAAAAATATTATTTTGTAGAATCATATTCTCAATATAGAATTGCTCTTCAATAAGATAGGGATGAATACCCTAGAGATCCCTTATAAGGTTGAGGAAGATGTGTGATCAATGATGGTAAGTTATCCAACATAGTCTAATATACATTTGGTATATCAAATGGGTTGTAATTAGTTGGACTAAATAAAACTAAATAGAGATGATATTATTCCAAGGGACAAAGCTTCCTCAATTAATGGAGACTTAGACACCCATGTACTTAACTAGGTGAAAGGAGATAATGAGTTACAACTATTATGGATGTTCTTTGAAAGTGAGTGACAAATAGCCTAGTACTCTGCTATAGAGGATTTTGGTGAATTCATCACATGAATTCAAAAACACATACCAGATGATAACCATAGGGTTAGCTCTCTTGACTATTCAATGAAGGGGATTACTATGAATTAGTGAGCCATCCATAGGGATGTGCAGTTAACATGGAAATAAGTGTGTCAGATGTTAGTAACTCAATCCTAGATACCAATGACTTTTAAAAGAGTATATACTATCTATCAAGAGGTGAATGACTATAATTACATGTGTATTAGTACATTGAGGTATGAATGTTAGAGGTTATCACTCATAACTTGTGGACATATAGTTTCATCTATAAACTAGGTATTTTCCCTATGACATGGTACATCCATTAGAAGTGAAGAAGAAAAATAAAGCATTGGGCCCAAATCCAAGCTGATTTCATTCAAATATTCATTTTTTAAAAGTGATAATCCTTAGTTATAAGTCACCTTGCACAAGATGAAAAAATTTCTATGCCATGGAAGAGTTGAATATTTACCAACACCATATGAACTTGGTTTACATGAAGTCACAGTGAAAAAATTGACTTACTATTGTGGTCTTAATTTTCACCCATGGGGAGAGTTCTTCAAGCTCTCTCTAAGTAAACCACAAAATGAGAATAACCTCAGGCTATGGGTATCCTATAGTGAGGTTGAGCCTCCAAATATGGATGGGTCCCTTGGATCTATCACCTAAACTAATCATTTTCTTAGAAAAGGGAGATAAATAGAAAATAATGCATGAAATCATGTAAAAGGAGTGATGAACCAATGTTGCTAACACTTATAATTACACAAGAGACACTATTAGACACTATATAGACTATAAATATCACTTAAATCACTCTTATATCATCTCCCACATAAGTATTTCACAAAAAGGCATGAACTAGCTATCAACCCACCATGTGAGGGTAGTTTTCCACTTCTAAATCAATTTAAAAACTATGTATTACACTTAGAATGACCTATGAAAGCTAAAAAATACTTCATGAAGGTGAGAAAACTCAGATAGAGGTAAAGGAAATTAGATATTCACTTAACCACATTAATGAATCCATGAAACATAATTCAATTCATCTTGTAAATGGAGGAATTCAATCTTTTATTGCATCAAATAGGTGTTGAAGTACAAATTTGGCATAGCTTGGGCATGCCAAAAGCATAAGAATCCTTGTCTCCAAAAAATGAAAATTATTAGTAAGAGCTTCCAAAGGGAAGAAATGGGTGATATATTAAAAATGGGAAGAGAGAGAGAGCAAACCAAGTAAAAACAAAAGTTAATAAATGAGGCCCAACCACTCTTAATCGATTATCATTTATCCTATTAAATAAAATAACCATTGATCAGTTCCAAATATCTCTCAATCCCTCTCATGGCTTAGAAATGTACCAAAAGATAAGAACCTACTAAGGATGTTGAGTCATGATCCATCAAAAAGGGAAAATCCCCAAAGATTTTGAAACTATATTAAATGCTCTATCTACATTCTACAATCTCTAAACTCTCCATCTTCTTGATGAGAACATAGCACTGTACATCACCTTGATAAGATCTTTATGTTATCAGATGGTCAGTTCAAATTCATTCATCTAGTGTCCCTTCAGAACATAATTGTCAAAAGACCATGCCCCTACATTGACTTCTTTCTCTATCATAACTTTTCCATCAATCCAAATCATGAACATAGGTTCACTATAGATTAAAACCAATTCCCCTATTGGTTTTCTTATACACATAATTAATATAAAGATCCATATGTTAGGGTTTCTTGATCATGAACAAGATGAAAAAATTACGTCTAAGAGATTTTGAGAGGTTTAGATGAGCTTCAATGGCATGCTACTACTCTATAGGATCTAATCCTAGTAATCTAGATCATATTTTGATCTTGTATTCATGCTTTAAACTACTTGGGTGGTGAAATCCTCTTAAGTTGACATGTCTATCTATGTGGCATCCTTGGGTTACTTATTTCATTTTGAAACCTGACTACTATCACCTTTGACACATGCTGTTATCTTATGGCCTAAGTAATTTTGATCAAATTTGCTTCATTGATTTCCTTGAGAGTCTCATGGCCTTGAATTTCATCATCATCCATTGATCCTTGGTCCATATTTATGATTGTGCCACTTGGGAGCCTTGTGTTGATCTTTACCTTGGCCTTCAAAAACATGAAACTTAGAAATATCATGTACTTCTTGTGTACCCTGCTATCAATTATCATCCATTTAACAGACTTACATCACATGGTAGCCTCACATGTGATCTAGACTCATTCACATTTTGACCTCATTTGCACCATTGATCTACTTTACATGGTTGAATGTGTGCCATTGATCTTCCTTCTACTTGATCTAGTAAGTTGCCATGATCATGACACTTATCATCGATGTGTTCAATCTCAAGATCCATTGACCTCTAACCGCAAGATTACCATTGATCTTTAAATACATGATTAAATGTGCACCATAGATTTTCCTTGACCTATTGACCTTGTGAGATCACTCATGTGTCATTGATATTTGATCCAAGCTTTTAAAATCATGCCACTTGGCAGCCCTATGTTGAACTTGAAACTTATTAAGGATTATCAAATCCAAATGACTATTTGATGTGGCTTTACTTTGACAATCTTGGGAATGTCTCAACTATTAGATCATTTTTGGATCCTTACATCTTGACATAGATAACTCATCAAGACATCAAATTTGTAGGAGATGATCTTGACTCAAAGTACATCATTTTCATGCAATTCTTCAACCTTGGTTGAATTCTCAAGTGCACCTATGAAATTCACATCTAAACTGACCTATTCATCACTGCTTGGCATATTATAGTGTTCTAGTTTCCATAATTACATTACAAAATTTTCAAGACCAACTTGTTGGCTCACAAGACAAATTAGCATGATGTGCAACGTTTTGAATGGTAGGGTTGACGATTTGACTTGCGAGGTCAAAATTATCAACATTTTAGTAACTTATCTAGGAAGCATGCCTACAATGATTGAGAACTAGAATAATTTCATGTCTTTTAGACTCATAAATAATGATAAATTGGATCCATGGCTGCAATACACCCTTTTTCTTTGAAAAATAAGACAAATATTCCACCAAGACAAAGAAAGAAACACACAAAATAGGGAAACTAAATTAAACAAATCAAGTGTGCAAACAAAGCACTTATTTGGGATGAAATAAAAATAAACAATGTGCTAGGACAACACTTGGAAGGGAAAAAATGAACTATGTACAAGGAACTTAGCTTCCTCAATAGCAATGTTTTAGATGTATATGATTAACTAGGATAGGAAGTTCCTCACCATCCATCTTTGCAAGTTGGAAGACATTGTGGGATTTTCCATTGGAGATTGTGTGTGGACCACTCCAAAGAGAATCAAAATTTGTATTCCTTCCTATTTTAGCTCTATCCTCATCCCACTTGAGCACCAAATCTCCTTCTTTGAAACTTCATGAAGAAGTCCTCTTTTCAAAGTCTCTTTTCACTTGTGTTTGGTGAGTTTCCATGGATAACATGGACTAATTTAAAACCTCATATATCTCTATAAATTGAACGTATCTAATCTCCATTGGTTCATTCTCCCACAACTCAAGTTGATTCATTAGTTTTAAAGTAGGAAACTCATGAGAAATAGGTAACCTTGCTTCCTTACCATATACCAACTTATATGGAGAGTTGGTTATTAATCTTGTGTAGGTGATCCTATTAGCCCATAAAGCTGGTTTCAACTTTAGATATCATGAACTTTGATTATCTTCAATATTCCTTATGATCTTTAATAGGTTCTTATTTATGGAATCATTAAGGCCATTTCCTTGTGGATAGTAATTTGATGAAATTCTGAGATAGAAACCATGTTAAACAGCCCATTCATTGATCTTAGTCCCCACAAAATCTATAGCATTGTCAAAAATAATGGTTGAAAGAACTCCAAATATAGTAATAAAACCTTCATAGAAATCTATAACATTGGATTCATTTGCTTCTTTTAACGCTACTTCTTTTGTCCATCTAGTGAAGTAATTTGTAGCTGTTAGTATCCATTTATGTCCAAAACTTGAAAGGGGGTTAATGAGACCAATAAAGTACAATCCCCATTCGACAAAGTGTTTTTCCACCATAATTGGTTGGAGATGTAAGGATATAAGTTTTACTTTTCCTACAAACATAGCACACTCTTTTCACTTCCTAACCCATGCATGATAATCACCAACTATGTTAGGCCAATAATACCCACCTTTCATAATATTGGGGGATATGGTTCTTGATAAATAATGCCCTCCATTATGTCTACAATGTAAATTCTCATTCAATATTTGTGTTTGGCTTGGCCTTATACATCTTAGCAATATGTGATTGATATATTTCTTGAACAAGATATTATCAACAAAGAAGAAATATAATTCATTGTAATTTGGAATGTCTTGTTTTTAAATAATTTAGATGAGATGGATAAATACATCTTGGAGATATCATACCAAGTTGTGAAAACAACTAGAAGGTGAGGTATAATCAGTTATAACCTCTTCATAATTTGATACTAGAACCACTTCATTAGCCTGTTATAAGTCTTGGGATAGATGTTCACAAAGTCTTTTGACTCTAATCAAATATGTGACCCTTATTTACACATCATACTCCATTACCTTTGTTATCAATTTGACTCTTTTCCCATTTATGTCTTTGTTCAAGAGAAATTCCTTGATACTTGGATGGGTAACCATTAGGTGTATCTTAATGTAAGACAAGAAGTATCTAAGTTTATTGAGAGACCTTATAAATGAAAGTACATGTTTTCAATAAAATAATACCTTATTTCATACTCTTTTAAGCATTAGTTTAATAAGTCTATGGGCTACTCTAAAGCCTTATGATTCTATTGCATAAGAATGCCTGAAATGGTGTCTATGTTAGCATAAGTGTATAAAATGAAATCCTTTGTGAAATTTTGGTTTATGAGTGTAAGATAACTATTTATGGCCTCCTTCATCTCTTAAAAAATCTTCACTCCTTCCTTGGACTATATGAAACTTTAATTCCTCTTTTAGCATGCCTATAAATGGCTTAGCAAAAGTGGTAAAATCTGAAATATATCTTCTTATAAAATTGATTTTAGCTAAGAAGATTTGCAATGTGTTCTTGTGTTTCGGAAAGGAAAGTAAAAGAATTGAATGTATCCTTTCAAGATCTAAACTCAAACCATGTTTTGAAATCACATGCCCAAGGAATTTACCTTCATGAACTAAGAAGACACATTTTGAGATTTAGAGATACCCCAAATTGCCTACACCTCTCAAACACTTGCTTATGGTGAACCATGTGATCACTTTCACTCTTTGAGAACACTATTATGTCATCTAAATAAACAAGTATAAACTTGTTAAAAATACCCTAGAACACTATATCTATGGCTCTCTAAAAGGTTCTTCTAACATTTGGATAAACCAAAGGGCATATTTCTATATGCAAATGTTCCCCACTTTGTAATGAAGGTTGTCTTGAATTGGTCCTTTTCTTTGACCAAAATATGATTTTATCCACTAAATGTTGAAATCCTAAAAATATTCAAGTACATCCCATACCATATGCTTATATGATATAAATAATAATTTTTGGTATACATTAAGACCTCTTACTTAGGGAACCACAAGTTCACTATCACTAAATACCTACAAGGTGTTGACTTTCATATTCCTAGCCCACTACAAACCATGCACTAGTTCCTCACATTATGCAACTTTATTTGAAAAACCAAACTAAAATTTAATAGAAGAGAAATACCTTTGATTTTACAAAGAAATAAACATCATTCTAGTACCAATACCATGCTTATTCTTTGGTCCATAAATGTATAATTTCCATAGACCATCACTAGACCCATCATCCTTCATCATGGCTACAATTAGTGCATTATTCTCATGGAGGTAAAGGTAGCAAGTCCCAATTCCCCCTTATTGAATTATCTTATAAGGATAATGTCCATGAAAATTGGATTCCCATTCATCAAGGAACAGATCTAGAACTCCATATAAAGGTCATTCATCTTCCACTACATTAGTTTCTAACACCTCATCTAAGATGACATAGTATTCTGAATACTTGGCATATATGGCTCCAAATGAAAACATGTAATAGGTTAAGTATGTATTTTTATCTTAATACCATATCTATTTTTGAACATCAAATATGTCCAATCAGATGATAAGTATCCTCCAATATTTGAGGTGAAGTCCCTGGATAAACACATGGCAAAGTAGGGAGGCAAGTCCACCACAACTACATCCTACTGAATGGTAACATTAGGACAAACATGGAGTGTAAAATTAAGATATTTAATAATTAATAATGTATCTTTTTGGTGATTCATATTGTTGTAACAACCCTTTAGTATTTGGTTCATAAACAAGACCAAGCTTATCTATGCAATTTACTTAGGCATAATAGTGTTACTTGCTCCACTATCCACCATATAGTTATGAACCAAAGTGTCACCAAATATCAAAGAGAGGTAAAAAGGAGGATTTTTATTTGATTTTGCCTTAATTTTTTTCCAAATTTACCATCTTATTTACCTAATACACTTGTTTTTTAGTTGGCTATTCTAAATTGGTTAGGATAACACCTTCTTTCTCCACCAGTCTTTAGAAACAATCTGAGACCTAAAAGATCTTGAATGAAAAAATATTTTTATCCTAGAATAGAGATGGCAATACCACATTTTAATTATGACATTTTATACTTATTAATTTTATCTAATACACTTAATTGATCCCCAATAACCTTTGGAAATACTTTCTAAACCAGTAATTGCTCACAAACAAGAGGTACTTGATGAACCTTTCCAACCTCTATGTAATAAATTTTTTTGTGTTGTAGGGGGAGAAAGTTGATCTTTTGTACTCTTGGAAACAACATAATAGGACTAATTTAATCATTAATCACATATTTAACCTCATTCTATGGCTCTCCTTTTAGCTCTACTTAGAACTACAACTTGGCCACTTATATTGCTAGTCTCGCCACCCTTATTGAATGCAACATGATCATCCATTTTCCAATTAACATTAATTGAAATCAAGATACCCTTGAAACTTTTTGAGGTCTCTCCTTATTATTCTAAACTCATTCTCTTGAGTATTTACCTCCTTGAAGAGAAAACTCTTCTTGTGTCAATTTGTGGCATTGTAATGTTTTATGACACCAAGGCTTGGTTTTGAGAATTATTAAGATTAGCAGGGATACCAAATTGAATCCTACATCAAGTTATTTTGAGGTGGTATTGAGAATAATATATTTAAAAGTGGAAGGTACATTAGGATCAAGAGCTACATATGGTCTAGATTGAGTTATGGCTCCTTGTGGTTGGTAGGGTAGTCTATTTTCTCTGAACCCTTAATAAGGAAGCTTTTGATCTCTCTAGCATTGATAGGTGGTTTGATTTTTTTGTTGATAAGGCATATTAGCTTGATATTAATGTACCTCTTGAATTTCACTATTTTATTTCCAAAAAAATGTTGCAAACCTTTTAGCTCACCATTCTCACTAGCTTGATTAAAAGGGGTTGCAACTTGATATTTGAGGAGATGGAATATGAAGCTAATGATGGAATTTGAGGAACTTGAAGGAGTAGTATAGACATTAAATTCTAGGAATATAGGAATTGGAGGCCTTGGAGAGAGCTTACCAACTTATATCAAGTCTATTCTTTGCTCTTATTACAACCTCATAATCACTCTGACAAGGTAATACCACCCATTAACTATATCATCACACTAATATCAAAGTTAAGGGATTTCAAATAGTAAAAGAAGGCATATTCTAGGGATAGTATAATCAATTCATAGTATCTTGGTCCATATGTCTTTTGGAATATGAGGTTAAAATCAAACATAAACTCATGAGGAGCTCTCTTTATGGTAGTCAACTATTCAACTAAGAGAGAGGTGATTAGATTTGTCCTCAAATTATATGACTAAGGTTGCAGCTTAATTCATCCTAGGTAGAAATAGAATTAAATGGAAGGTTTATATTCTAATACAATGCATTTCATTTGAAAGAAAGTAGTAAGCAGTCTAATAACTACATTCTCTTGAATAATATTATGAACTAAACAAAGGTTGGCAATATCTTGGATGTGCTCAATAGTAGTTGTTTGATCTTATCCTAAGAATAATGGGATACAACTAAGAGTAGACACATAAATGTCATCAAAATGGGCTAAATTTAGTGGGCTACCCCTATTGAATGGAATGAACACTTGGTTTCTGATGCCCATCTAGATAGTGAGAATTGCACTACTTATGACAATAGGATGACCAATAGATGAATATTTATTTTGAGGATATGGTTTTATGCTACTCAAGCTTTCTCTTTTATATGAAGTAGAAGGTAATTCAATGATTTAAAGAGGAATACATTTATTTGATGACCTTTTAGTTACCTTTGGTATGAGAGCACTGCTTGGATGATTTTATGAAATCAACAATCTGAATAATATTTATCTTGTGATGATGGTGGATGTTTTACTCTATTGAAAATACTTCTCTTCATCTCCATACTTCAGCTATACCAAGGAAAATGGGTCGCACCAGGCATGCCAAAAATTATTGTGGTCTTAATTTGCATGTATGGGGAGAGTTATTCAGGGTCTCTCCAACTAAGCCACAAAATGGGAATAAACTCAAGCTATGGGTATATTATAGTAAGGTTGAGTCTGCAAAGAGCCTCTAGAGAGGGTTGGTTCCCTTGGATCTATCACCTAAAGTAATCTCTTACTCAGAAAAGGGAGAGAAATAGATAATAATACATGAAAACATGTCAAATAAGGTGATGCACCAATGTTTTGAACTCTTGTAATTAAACAAGACATACTATTAGGCACTTTTGATACTATAAATATCACTTCACTCACTCTTTGATCATATTAAGCATAAGTATTTCAGAAAAAAAACTTGAACTAGCTATCAACCTGCATGGGAGGATAGTTGTCCACTTCCAAACCAATCAATAGACCATTTATTACACTTAAAATGACCTATGAAAGCTACAAAATACATCATGAAGGTGAATAAACTCAGACAGAGGCAAAGGAAATTAGACATTCACTTAACCAAATTAATGAATCCATGAAAAACACTTAAATTCAACTTGTAAATAGAGGAATTTAGTCTTTTATTGCATCAAATAGGTGTTGCAATAAAAATTTGACATAGTGTAGGCATGTCAAAAGCATAACAGTCCTTATCTCCAATAAATGAAAATTGTTAGAGAGAGCTTCCAAAGTGAAGAAATGGGTGATATATAGAAAAGGGGAAGAGAGAGAGGGAACCAAACAAAAACAAAAGTTAATAAATGAGGCCCAATCACTCTTGATCAATTATCATTGATATTGTTCAAAAGTTTAACCATTGATCAACTCTAAATAACTCTCAAGCCCTTTCATTGGCTTAGAAATGAACCAAAATACAAGAACCTATCAAGGATGCTGAATCATGATCGATCAAAAGGGGAAAGTCCCCAAAGATTTTTAAACTCCATTGAAAGCTTTATCTACATTATCCAACCTCCAAACTATCCATGTTCTTAATGAGTATATAGCACCATGCATCATCCAACCTCCAAACTATCCATGTTCTTAGTGAGTATATAGCACCATGCATCATCTTGATAATTTTTTAATGCTATCAGATGGTCACTTTGAATTCATTCATTTAGTGTCCCTTAGGAACATAATTTCCAGAAGACTATGCCCCTACATTGACTTCTTTGTCTATAAATACTTTTCCATTACTCCAAATCCTAAAAACATAGGTCCACTATAAATGAAAACCAATTACCCTATTGGTTTTCATATAGCCATAATTTCTATGAAGATCCATAGGTTATGGTTTCTTGGTCATTAAAAAGACACAAAACTTATGTCTAAGAGATTTTTAGAGGTTTAGCTAAGCTTTAATGGCATCTTACTACTCTGCAGGGTCTACTCCTAGTAACCCAAATCTTATCTTGATCTTACATTTATGCCTTTACCTGCTTGGGTGGTGAAATCATTTTAAATTGATGTGTCTACCCATGTGGCATCCTTGGGCTACTTATTTCATTTTGAAACCTGACTGTTATTTCCTTGGTTATGTGTCCTTATTTCATGGCCCCTATAATTTTGATTAAATTTGCTCCATTGATTTCTTTGAGAGTCTCTTGGTGTTGAATTTCATTATCACTTGTTGATCCCTATTCTACATTCGTGATTATGCTACTTGGTATCCCATGTTGATCTTTACCTCATCCTTCAAAAATGTGACACGTGGTAGTCTTGTGCACTTTCTATGGACTTTGATATCAGTCACCATCTAGTTAATATGCTTACACCATGTGGTGGCCTCATGTGCAATCTAGACTCATTTACCTTTTGACCTCATGCACACCATCTATCTACTTTGCATAGTTGAACATGTACCATTGATCTTCCTTCTTCTTGATTGAACATGCACCATTGATCTAGGAATTTTCATGATCATGACACTTATCCTTGATGTATTCAATCTCAGGAGCTGCTGACCTCTGACCTTGACCTTGCCACTGATCTTTAACTACATGATTAAATATGCATCATAGATCTTCCTTGACATGTTGACCTTGTGATATCATTTGTGTGCCATTGATCTTTGCTCTGATATTTTGAGATCACACCACTTGTTAGCCCTATGTTCAACTTGAAACTTGTTAAGGATTTTTAAATCCAAATGACTATTTGTTGTGGCTTTAGTTTAATGTCCATGTGCACGTCTCATACTATTAGATCATTTTTTATCCTTATATAATGAGTTAGAAAACTCATCAAAATATCAAATTTGTATGGGATGATCTTGGCACAAAGTACACTATTTTCATGTGTTTCTTTAACCTTGGTTGACTTCTTCTAGAACTAGTCATAGAGGAAATAAAGGAGGAAAAGCTATGACATATATAGTTTCTAGAACATGAATGAGAATGGATACTCTATGACTTAATCCCTAAATAAAAACATAGGATGTACTAGGAGCTATTAAAGGGACACATATTAAATATTGGCATACAATATGGGCCCAAAATGGCATATGTCAGAGACTATTTGACACAGGAAGATATCTTGTAGGTTTTGCAATTACTTTGAGATTACCATGATGTTTTTCCTATAACTTTGGCAAAAGTCAAAGGTGTTGATCCTTCTTTAGGGGAGATGCACATAAAGCTAAAGGAGTGTGCATGACCAATTAAGAAGAGACCATATAGGCTAAACCCAGACATGAAGATGAAAGTGAAAGATGAACTCAACTATATATTAGAAGCATGCATTATCTTCTTGATTGAGAAAGTTGGTTGGGTTAGCCCCATGGTAATATAACCAAAGAATACTAGGGATTATGATTCTATGGAGACTTCCACATCCCCAATGATGCTTTAAAAAATGACCCATTTTGCAATCCCTTCATAGATGAATTTTTAGAGGATGTCATAGGGCATGAAGTGTTCCAATTCATAGATGGATTCAATGGTTACCATCATATACCCATCATAGAAGAGGATAGGACAAATACCAAATTTAAAATTGAATGGGGTCATTCACTTATAGTGTCATGTCATTTAGACTCAAAAATACACTTGTAGTATTCAACAGAGCTATGTTGATTGCATCCATGACTTCTTAGAAGTATACTTGGATGACTAGGCAATGTTATCTTTATTTATATAACATTTATCAAAACTATGGTTGATGTTAGAAAGATGTATATCATTACAAATATATCTAAATTTGAATAAATGCCTATTTTTCACACATTTTGGTATTTTATTAGGTCATGTAGTGCATATTAAAGGAATCTTGGTAGACTAGGCTAAGATTAGAGTCATTAGGAGTATTCCACCACCCAAGACTTCAGCAAAAGTGTGATGTTTTTTGGGACACATTGATTACTACCAAAATTCATCATGGGGTATGCCACTATATTTCCCCTTTGGAGAAGTTGCTACAAAAAGGAGTCTAGCTTGTATAGATAAAGGACGGTTAGGGCAAATTTATTGATTTGAAGTAGTGACTAGTGACTGCTTTGATCCTAGTTTTCCTAGATTAGATTAAACCTATTTTTGTGCATGTATATACTTCAAGGATTGTAGTTAGATTAGTACTCACATAGCTAGGATAAGGAGGATTGGATCATCTGATCCAATTTACAAGAAGAAACTTGTTGGCTATAGAGAAGAATTATATGATAATTGAGTGGGAAGCCTTGGGCATAGTGTTCACACTATAAAATTTTAGGCACTACTTGTTGGCCACACCATTCAAATTATTCACTAATCATCAAGCTCTATAATAACTTGTGAACAAGCCACTATTGGATGGATACATATCTTGTTGGTTGATGATTTTGTAGGAATTTCAATTTTGGATTAACATTAAACTAGGATGGGAGAATGTTGATCCAAACCATCTTAGTCAATTATCTAATGGTGAGGAAATTCAGGATGAGTCACTAGATTCAAACCTATTGAGGGTGACTACAAATTTGGAGTAGCTACAAGAGATCACATAGTTTCTCGAATAGGGAACATTCTTAAAACACTATATAGAAAGAGATAAGAAATAATTGATCATCAGATCTCTTCTATATAGTCTTATTAATTCATTTTTATATTACTTAGGTAAATATGAAGTGTTATACAGAGTGGTAGTAGATAATAAGCATGAATAGATCATAGATGAAGTGCATCAAGGAGTTGTAGGAGGCCACTTTCTAGGAGATACAACTTCAAGGAAATTTTTATAAAAAGTGACATTTTTTGGCCCTACCTATTTTAGGATATACAAAGAGTTCTAGAGAAGTGTGATGTATGCAAAAGGATGGGGAAACCACACCAATGGGATGAGATGTAATGCATAATTAACTTTATAGGGCTAATCAATCCCCTAATTAAATGTAGTAAGGAAAAGTACATAATCACTGTGAAGTATTACTTTATCAAGTGGGTAGGAGCTATTATGACTCCAAGTTTTAATGAGGACATAACTAAGTTCCTGTATGAGAACATCATTACTAGGTTCAAATGCCCTCTTCAATTGGTAAGTGATAAAGGAACTCATTTTCTGAATAAGACCACCATGACCATCATAGATGAGTTCCTCATATTGCATCATAAAAGCACCACTTATCATTAATAGGAAAATGATATACCCAAAGTTATGAATAAGGAGATTAGTAAGATGTTCACTAAAATATGTGATGTAAAGTGTGTTAACTGGGAGGATAAACTTATAGTAGTCTTATGGGCTTATTTCAGGTATTAAAAATGTGTGATAGGGTTTACACCATTCTAACTAGTCTACGAGATAGAAGCTATGATGCCTATGGAATATATAATTCCCAGTCTATGAGTCACTAATGTGTTAGGAATGGGTGATCAAGATTTGATGACTAATAGGCTATTGTACTTGAATCACATGGATGAAGAGAGACATAGAGTAGTATGAGCCTAGGATTTAAACAAGGCATGGCATGATAAAAACCTATGAACAAAGGAATTCTAGGTAAATCAACTTGTCCTTTTTTAATAGAAAATTTAGAGCTTTCCCTAGAAACCTTAACATCTATAGGAAGGGCCCTTACATCATCCACAAACATTTGTAGCCTAAAACTATGCTCCTACAATATTTATAGGGAAATCTCTTACCTAGGTAGGTAAATAGATGTAGTTTGAAGTCTTACCACCATTAATTTTGAATAATATGGAATAAAGGTATTATTTCACACCAAGTAGATAGTTGTCAGGCTTACAAAATGTTGTTTTCAGTATAGTTTGGGTTTTATCTATTTATTTCAGCACATGTGGGTAAATATATATGTGTGTATAGTGTATGATTAGAAGGATCCATGCAAATGTTGAAGGTTGCATTATTGGAGATAAAATTGGATAAGGTGACCAAATGAGTATAGTGTATAAACATCAAAATTAAGTCCAAGAAAGACACAAGTGTCTGAATCTTGATTAGATAGTGTAGTTTAACTTTTAAGATGTTGCATTTAATGATTAGGTATGGTGGAAGATTGGAAACTTTCTTGGAAAAGTGATGGGTCTATGTTAGAAATAAAATAAGTAATATACGATCGAAGCCCATTTAATGCAATAGGTCACAAAGCATCAACTACCACCACAATCAAATATCACATCAGCAAAAAGAATGCCACATTAGCACTAAAGGATCCACTCCATTTAAAGGTCATGTGTGAAGAATTGAGTGACAACACAACTCATCAAGAGATCAAAATCTTGAAGGAAGTATGCGATGTTATAAATCAATCCCTCATCTAGTTCAATTCTTATCCATTTCTAAGTATATCAAAGTGATGTATAATTTTTAAGAAACTCCTAATATATATTTAGCACCTTCCAAGAAATTAATTCAAAGAGAGATGCCCAATGGTTGGGTTTTATCAATCCCAACTCATCAAAAGATTTATAG
Source organism: Torreya grandis (assembly GCA_037957365.1). Classification (NCBI taxonomy): domain Eukaryota; kingdom Viridiplantae; phylum Streptophyta; class Pinopsida; order Cupressales; family Taxaceae; genus Torreya; species Torreya grandis. The sequence goes on from JARHVA010004864.1 coordinate 1,363,737, forward strand.
AAACATAGAAAGAGGATATGGTCATTAGCATGGAATTATGTCAAACACCCTTCATAGACCCAAATGGTTATGAGTTTTCTTGTAATGTGGATCTGTGAATGTTTGTCCAAAAGGTAATTAAAAGAGTGCAACCAATTGTATTAACAAAGACACACAAGATCCATAATATAGATGTGGAGTATTTGATCTAATTTCTCACTTTAGGGCAACTCAGTGATGTAATGGAGGTTTTATTCAACTAATGCAATGAGGGAAATATTTATATTTGTGAAGACATAACCATCCACATCAATATTAATTTGATGGTTAGGTTGATAGGACTGCCTACGAAAGGGAGATCGATAGCACACTATGAATCATGAATGCCACCCATCCTTTTAGAAATTTGAGAAAGTACTCTCATAGTTTCAAAGGAATTTGACTAGAATATATTGAAGATGTGTCAGAGTGAAGTTTGGTTGAATGCATTTCTCATAGAATCTGGAAGACAACCAAGGATGACAAACAAGCTACAAAATGGGTCATCAATATTACCTATTGGATGATCCATCATAGTGAATAATTCAGCTGGCCAAAAAGTTAGTCAATGAACTTACTTTCAGCATCAATAATGTTTTGGTGACTATGAAACAAACCATCCAATACCAATTTTTGGTATTGTTGTTAGTGTTTATTCATTGGAAGTCTCCTAAGGGTGAATCTCATCCTGATGTTGACTAATGGTTAGATGTGTAGTTATAAAATCTCACATGGACCTAATAGAGTACCTAATTGCGGCATCAATCTATATTCACCACTTGGTGGAATGAATTTTTCAAGCTTATCATAGTAAACCATGCATACTACCTAACATCATGCAATACTTGGGATAACATGCAATTATCATGAAGCTACTGAAGGGCATTGATATTCGAGTCCATGAACTACCCAAGGTTTTGGGTCCACCTCTCCCATACTTTATCAACATGTAAATGGAAAAGACTGAGGTGGTTAGGCAAAATGAAATCGTAATGATGAGATCCACCCCATTATAGATAATAACACCATATATTCGAGATCTTGCAATAATAAATGCACAACCTTCAATAATAGTTTCCTTAATTTGAGATTATAAGAAGCATAAGGTTTCTTAGGGAAGAAGATCTTCATCTCCTCCAAGGTGGAAAATTCACAACAAGCTCACATGGTTGGACAACCCAATCATAACCAAAATAATTTAGCTATATAACTTGCTACATTTAGGCAATAATGAGTAGTAGGTACACAAGATGATGATGGTCGATATGGATAGAGACCTCTATGATAAGGAGGAAGAAAAAGAGTATTTTTATGGAAAGCAATGTGCACCATCTAGGTGAAAAACAAAGTGCCCAAAAATCTTTGGATTGAGTTACCTCCATGCTCAGATTCTATAATCATCAACACAGTGGTTAAAAAAGCCTAATTGTGGAAAATTTTGAAAATGTTTGAGCCAAGAGGATCCATTATGAGTCCATCGACGTTAGGAGCCACTAAAACTAGTCCACTAGTATCACTATCCGATAGAGAAGGACACCACATTGCCCTAAATAATATGGGGCTAACACCTCACCTCTTTTTCCACACACCATTAGAGAATATGCAATGGTAGAACAACAAGCATAGGAATTTCAACTACCAAAACTCATAAGATGCCTTATTTTTAAGGGGTATATTTCTCAAGAATAGGTGCAAATGATTATCCTTATCTCTTCTCCATCCAAATCTGAGGAGGTCGATAGTGACACAAAATAAGTACTACTAGACACTCAGACTATAGAACAACAAGCCACACATGAGGAAGCATAGAAAGTAGTTGAGCATTGCATACACCAAGAATAAAAGTGTAAGACTAAATCCAAGGTTAAGTAGAAGGAAGAGGTAAAGCAGTAGGAATGAGAGGAATCCCAATGCTAGGCTAAAGAAGTAGAGGCTCACTAGCAAGCCAAGGATGTTGAGACACTCTAAAAATAACAACAGGAGGTAGATAAGAGGAAAATGTAGTAGAAATCCACAATTACCACACAAGCTCAACAACAATAGAAAGTAGCCCAATAAAAGTGCAAAGATTCTGAGTTGAAAGTAGAGTGCAAATATAAGGAAGTAGTTGAGGAGATAAAAAAGACCTAGATTACGTAAGAGCAAGCACAAAATTAGGTTGAGGATAAAGAACAATAGTGTGAGGTGCAGGTTAAAGAGGCCAATAAAAAATCCATGGAAGATACACAATATAAATCACAAGAAGAGGCAGCTAAGAAGGTACAAGATGTTTTTACCAAGTAGGCATAGCAAGATGTGGAGAAGAAGAACATTGGGGAGGGAAAATCAACTACTATGATGGTCCAATCTACACTAACTCCATCTAGTTCTACTGTAGTGCATCCATCTCATGATTCACTCTAAACCTAGGTGTGAGACACTCTATTTGCCTCATAGAACAACATTGTTTCCTCAAGCCTATCTAACATTTGGCTATGGGATGTGCTAAAAATTTTTATATGATGCATTATTTTTTTCAACCCATTGCCCCATTATAGATAATACTTATGAGTACATCCATCATACATCTTTCCTTGACTCCTGTCACCACTGAAGTAGCCTTTGATGTTTCCCAAATACTATTGTCAAAGTAGATTGAAGGTGACATTTGTTATAAGAGTCCATTTTGTAGAAGGTAGTTGCATTGGAGCAATAGGTTTAAGGAGATTGAAGATACAAATATTTTAGTCATGAAGCAACTGCACATCACAAAGAAGACTATTGAGGATGCCTATCTTGATTTATATACCCAGTTGATTATGGATCCTTCACTCTCAGAAAAAGACCAGTTTCCACTTCTTCTCAATAAGATCACCCCCAATTAGCAAACTTTTAATGAAGTGAGTATCACGTAAAAGGGATAAGCCATCAAAGATGAAACTAAAGTCCTCTATGAGTTTCTATCTAAGTATTAGACCACTATAAATATTGCTCACACTCAGGGTATGCACATTAGACTTCAATTTATCGATTGGAAGAAGTAGTTGGATACAGTTTGGACCACTACACAACCCAAATTTTCCATGACTCCTTTCACACACATTGTTATCACACTGCCAAATGTCATTCCTACTTCCATGGATTTTGTATTATAAATGTCACTTAGTGCTAGGGATATTATCATGCAAAAAATGTAGACCTAACAAAACTGTATGTTGTGCAACTCTTTCACTAGTGTGCAGGCATAGCAATATCTAGATAAGATGGTTCAACTCCATGGTGAAATCACCACCAAAATCAACATGGTGTAGTTTGTGTTTCTTGGGATGGTCGACACATATATTCTCTAGATGATGGAAAATTAAACTCCCTTGCATGGTCTACTACGTAATGATTAGGAAGTTCTACTTAGTTGGAAATATTAAAAGGATGATTTGGCTCTCATCAACACTAGAATTGTACCACTCATAGATGAACCTAAGATCATTTACCTAGCTAGTTGTGACAGATTCTCCAATGATGGAAGATGGCTCCTCTAACCAATTGATCCTTGTGCAAGTTCAAATATTTTGAAATTTTGGTCAATTTATTTTATATTTAGAAGTTTGTTTATTACTACACAAAACTAGTCTATTGAAAACCTATAAGGGTGTTAGATTAGTACGTTAGTTGAAAACCTGGAAGGGAAACTAAGTAGTGTGTAAAGGGTAAAAACCCATTTACCAGCACCTTAAGCGATGTCTAAAGGAAATCTAAAATCATCTAGCATTTATTTTCATTAGGTATTTACAAGAGCTATAGAATAAATCAAGAATTTAAAGAGCATTCATTATAGCATTGAAGATCATGGTAGTGAAAAACATGAATTACACTTCACTTACTAACTAAATTACATTTTACTTTGTGTGTTGTCTTTGATATTATCTACTATTGAGGGACCTAATAAATAACCATTGATTAAAATCACTATTGACCATAATCACTTGCCTACAATCAATTATTTTTCCTTATTCTTTATTTAGCTTCCTTATTAAGACGTGAATAAGATGAGTTATTTCCTTGTGACTGACGTTAATTTTCAAAATATTTTTTGATGTTTTCAATGACTCGAATTTGATGAGCATAAATATCAAATCATTTTTTTGATGTATGTCACTTTTAAAAAATCATAGATTTCATAATTCTAAGATCTATAAATGTAAAGTGTATGATTCCAAAAAGATACTTAATTCAAAAAAATCTATAAAAGTGTCACTATCTTATTACAAAAAATATAATTTTATTGTCAAATTATAATAACTATCATAAAATTTATAATGAATATAAATACTTCTTAAAACTCTCTCTTAATCATTAATTGCTCTTTAACTTTAAATACTAATTAAATTAAATTCTTTTTTTAAAGCTTAATTATAATTACATTTTATGGACAAATGCATTGGATTTGAATGTAAAACCCACTTCTCAATATTACATCGTGAAACAAATCTCACTAGGCAAATTTTAAAGTGTTCCCCAATGCCACTCTAATTTTTTGACTCTAGTAAACACCAAGATCTACCCCATTATAGGATAACATGGAGTGTTAATTTTTGAAAGAAAAATTGAGGTGGTATGTACAATTACAATAGCATTTAAGTTCAAGAGTTGTGAAGCAACTTTAGAACCTACTACTAGTTGTGAAAGTGTTTAGTTGTGAAATGGCTTTGGTTATATATTGAAGTAGGTTGTGTAGAATTTTTTGTATTATATAAGATCGTAATAATGTCAATAATTTTTTTATTATAAAAAATGGCTATGATGACATTTATTGTGAATTTTTACAAACAATAAAAAAGCATAAAATGTAAAATTTACATTCTAATACCTATAATTAATAATATCTTCACTTGTTTGGTAAATCATTCTATTAAAAAGTCAAACTTACATGCAATTTTGATTCTTGAAATTGATCTAACATCCATATATGATATCATGTTCTAGTTGCTATGCTAGAATTCATTGTTCAACTATTTCACGTTTTAGGATATATGCTTATCCTTAGGGGCAAGGTTTGCATTTGTTCAGCTTTGTAAAGTATAAAACATAATTGTAATTTAACATTTATAGTTGATAATGTTTGCACTTGTTTGTTGAATCATTTTATTAGAAATTGAAATATCGATACTACTTTGGTTTTATGTATTTATTTTGGATTCACAATTTTGTGTTTTGTAGTCATTTTTAAATTTTATGTAAAATTCATATGGAATACATGTTCTACGTGCAACTTCATGTAAAATTCATACATAATACATGTTTCCGGTGCTATGGCAGAGTTAGAGCTCATTGTTTAATTATTTAATAATAAATTTGGGGTTTACTAGTTGTATTTAACAATCAATCAAAAATTCATAATAAATAAAAACTCAATCAAAATATCATAATAAATAACCAATCAAAAAATTATAATATCTTAATTATATTTAAAAATTGAAATTCTTTTCGTTTTAAAATCTCAATGCAATACAAAAGAATCTTTGAATTGATATCTTAAAATAATAGTCTGAAATGTTTACATAGTTGAATTTAAATCTAATGAGATTTTAGATATTAATTAATTATTATGATTTATTTTACTTGTTCTCTTGTTTGTCTACGATTTAAAAAGTGAATAAAAAATTTAAATGTGTGTATATGTGTGTATGAGAGAGAGAAAGAGAGACACGTGATATGTTATGACATATAACAGAAGCAAGAAATTTAATGTTAATTTTATTACAACCATAACATAAAAATGTAATTTAATGTTTTTTTTATATTGATGTATTTTTACTTTATTTTACAGTCAAGAAATAGCATCTGCAATATACATAAAGTATAGAACGCATTTTTCAACAAACATAAAATATAGAAAGCATTATCATTGAATATAATTCAATGAGAATTTTACATTTGATAATTAACGTACATATTTTATTATAAGGACTGATACAAACCTATACAAGAATTATGATGCGGTTTTAGTCGTTGTTACTCGGAGAAATTTTTTAATACACGAATCCCAAACATAAATCTAAACTCTGAACAAGATTTGATTATTATTAATGTATGAAAACTGTACTTGTAGATTACTCTTATTTAGTAGATTTTTCAATATAAATAGAAGAGTTCTAGCTCTGTTCAAGGAAGCAAGCTCGTTAAGAGCCAATCTTCTAAAGGAAAGATGATTTTGTAAGGTTCTTGACAAGACAATTAGTACTCAATAAACATTAATATCATCTCCAACTTAATACCACTTGCAAATGACAAATAGATCTTTACAATAATTTTGTTTAGTTTATTTAATATTTTTAATTAATATACACACAGATATATATATATATTTAAAATTATTTTGATATAATTATTGTATTAATCAATCATATTATATTGAATTAAATATATTATATTATATTATGTTTTATAATATTATATTATATTTATTATCATGTTATTAGTGGATAATAGTTATAGGTATTTACTAAAATTATGTAATCATACGCGGTTGGAAAATTCCATCTATTATATGATAACATTTGTGGTGGGATATGGGATGGAATACAGTATAGTGTGGTAATTGGGTTTGCTGATGCTTACGGTGGTGCCACTTATTACCGTGTTTGGAGTTATTTATCCAAAATTTTCGATGCTTATGAAGAGGCTGATAACATTGCAGAGCAGGTAATTCATTCATTGTCTCTAGTTAATGAATTGAATTGGGTCTGTGGTTTTATCATAGTTATCAACCAATCGGAATGACATTTTGCAGCGCTTGGCTCGAATTCGGACAGTTTTCTCATTCCTTGGCAAGGAGAAAGCAATGTAAAATTATTCTGTGGCCTTGAAGGGTGCTCAGAATATTGAGGACAGAAGCAAAGTGGTAAAGGAATTCAAGATGGGATCGATTTTTTGCACCGTATTTGTTGTTATGCTCTATGCCTTTGGTATGGAGGATGGCTTGTTTTTTATGAACTTGTGTTTATAACTAAGTGATTACTGAATAACAATAATTTTTTGAATCTGAATTGCAGGGCGTTTGAGCAATATGCTATACATGTTTTTGACTTTGAAAAATACCCTTTAAATTAGTCTTTGATAGATGCCCAGCCCAACGAATAGATGCGAAACCATCTTTCTGTTATTTTATTTATTATTATTATGTATTTATATACTGGTAAAGCTTTTGATGACCTGTGACCTGTTTTACTGCTCTCAAAATGTCATTTATATTGCCTTGTTTTTTTAAATTTATATTGGCCTTTTAACTGTGGTGGTAAAAATGGAAACTGTTATCTATATTGCTATTGTTCCGCCATCGTTTAAGGCAGTAAAACTCTATTATTCATGGGCAATAAAACTGAAAATTGAAGGTTTATCGTACTGGCGGACGAACCAACAAGTTTTAAATGCCAGCCTACAGGGAACACATCTTATATTAACTATATTTAAAGTGTTATTGTCATGATGCCCTTTTCGTATTTTAAGATTATAATTAATATTTAATTTTTACAGTTAATTGGATAATTTAAAGAAATTATATATTTTTAATTGAAATTCATTTATTTTTAAAGAAAATAATCGTCTTATATCATTCCAACTAATCAAAAATTAAATAAATAATTATATTTTAATTATTTTTATTTAATAAAAATATTAGAAAGTTAAATATACATAATTTTCAATATATTCAAATTAAAGTTAAGTTAAAGTGAAATATTTATAAAGATATAAGGGGATAAAATCATAAAACCATGTCCCATTTGTTAGATTGTTTCGGGCACATTGAACTATCAAAAGTATAATATGAAAAATATGAATTTACATGTCGAAATATCAATAAAATCAACAATTTTTTAAATTTTAAATATATTTGATGATGTTTTCTGTTCATATTTTTTAAAATTGTTATTTTATTTATTTAAGATATTTGTTATTGTTTTTTTAATAGGATTTTCTTTCAAAATAATATTTTTAAAATCTTTTGAGAATTTATATTTTTATTTTTTGGATAAATAATTTAAAAATTAAAATATTTACAAAATGTTTTAAAAGATCAATTTGAACAAAACCAGGAGAATGATGAGAAAAAAAATTAGATGATGTGTTGATCACAATTTTTCAAATTTTTAAGAAAATAAGTGCATATCGAAATCAAAACTTAAATTTGGTGCTTAATTTTACTTATTACGATTTTTTTCTTATGATAATTATCTATTCAATGTCATCTTTTAAATATTAATACAATTCATAAAATATATATATATATATATATATAATATATAATCTCTTAAAAATTTTGATTATATTTTATGATTAAAAATATAAATACGATTAAACAATTAATATGTAATTATTTTTTATTTTTATTTTAAATCATTTAAAATTTTACTTTACATTTAATAAAATTAGCTGAAATTTTTGATTTTATATTATAACTAAAAAACATAAATACAGCCATCAAAATTAAGCCGTTCTCGGAATCAGTATCAACATATATTGTGCATGGTGGCTGTAGAAAATGCTCATTTCAAGTCAAAAATATAATGACTTAAAAGAAATGTCCGAGTTTGCTTGCTAAGAACGCAAAAGAAAACTCAAACAATCGCAGAAACATCTAGGAAAAAAATTAATCATCTTGTGCATTGGAAGAATATGGTCTTTTAGTTACGGAAAAAAAATTGTAACAATGCAAAAACATCATGAAAAAGACTGAAGAAAAATAGTCATCAAGATGTGGAAATCATTGGGAGAATATTGGCCAGGGAAGCAATAGTAACAAAGCAAAAAATATCCAGGAAAAATATTATATTAACTGAAGAAAAGTAGTTTTTTAGGTGAGACATTATTTCAATAAAATTTAGTGGGAGAAAAAAATTATTTATTTTTCTTAGTGTGAGGATAGATAATCAGGAGGACTGATCTTAGCCAATATTCATAAATTCATTATCAAGAAAATGTTGGCAGTTCTTCTTATAAAAGGTACAAACCATGTTATAAAAAGAATATTTCTTGCTGGTTATAAATCAATGATCTCAATTCATCAATGGAAAATAAAGTGGCCACGAAGATCGAGCAGGACGACCCTCTAAAACTCAATCCAGCCATCAAATTAGTAATACGATGGTATGCATGTTTGACTTTGTATATTTGTTCTAACATATTTTTCGGCATTCTTTTGGTTGTTATTTTGTTAGGATCTGCTGTTTTGCTTTGCTATTGAGCGTATATGTTACGGCGATGAAGGTTGGGGATTGGGCGACTTCCAGCCTTACAAATCTTATAAAATCGGTAAGCGGGCTTTCTGAATTGGGAGGAAGGATTGCGAAGAATTTACTGTTTTTCTCTGGTTTCACTGTTGGAGAGTTTTGTTATGCTTCTCCTTTTTATTATTTATTTTTGTATAGAAATGAAAATGGAATCTTTTTAAAGTCCATAATGTCAGGTAGTTTATTTAATTTATACAATTCACGGTTATAATTGACAGATCTGTTAAAATGATTGTGCCATCTATTTGTTTAATGTATGCAATATACTGTTATAACTGACAAATCTATTAAAATGGTTGTGTTCTCTCTTTAAAAACATGTTTCAATTTAAATAGGGAAAATGGGTTGTGATTGTAAATATGTTCATATAATTTAACATGACTTTTGGGATTTATTTATAGATGTAAATAATTTTATAATAATTAAATTAAAAAGTTTGTTACATATATGTCTGAGAGATACATCAAAATTATTCTAAAAATGTTTTGATCTAGAGGCTAAGAGGGGGCCTGAAAGACCATATACTTAAACAAATTCAAGTGTGTTATGAAATGTGAAAAATGTATGAGCTTGATAGAAGGGTAGATATAACTAGAGTCCTCATAAGCTAAGATAAATACAAGAGAAGACCATCGTAGAGCTTTCTATGAAAGATTATATTATACAAAGTTTGTTACTACAATTTGAAACGTCAAACTATGCCTTAAGGGTCATTCTATGGTTCTACCAACAACTATGTAAATAATGAATGACGTATATTATTATACAATTGTGAAAGATGAGTAGTTGACATTTGTGACATTAGAAGAAGCACGAGGACTCATTTTATAACTGTTCATATTCATTATTATTTTATTTTTTTATAAAAAAAGTCAAGAATAACTATGTAGAATGGAATTGACAATGTTGAAGTAATGTAGTATGCACCCTTGTCACCCAGGATTGTACAGTATGATGCACCCTTATCATACAAGAATACAGGGTATGTTCATTCATGTTTATATATATGTGAACATGAGTTATAAGGTGTTCAAATATTTTATTTTCATATTGAGTTTTTTTTTTAAAATTACATAGGGCGGGATGAAAGTGAGAGATGCTAAAACAATCAATCAAAGTTGGGTAGGGATAAATAAAGTTGCTTCTCCACCATCAAAGTTGGGTAGGGATAAATAAAGTTGCTTCTCCACCAGGAGGCTTGGCAAAGTATGATAACAATTCAACATTTGTGAGTAATGATCTTTTTGACATGTAAATTATAATATGCTCACAATTCTTACTCTTTATGACATAATATGACATAACTTTTATGTTAATATCATTCTCTTAAAATCCTTGACAATTAGGTGACCTTGATGGCTTGGCTTTGGGATAACTCGCATGAGATGAAAGTAGAAGAATAACATGATATATTAAAACCAATGAACAAGAGCACACTTATTGTTTAAGCTTTACCTCTAATGAGTGCATAAATAGAAATATCTCATAAGATAAAAGCGTATCACACTTTACACAATTTCCAAAAATTTATGAATTTTCAAAATATAATTCTTTATATCGAAGAAAAGATCATTTTATCTTATAATCTATAAACAAAAACCCATAAAACCTCTCCACAAAATAAAATATTATTAAATGACATTTATGAATAAAATTACTAAACTTCTAATAAAAATCTTAATGTAATGTGAGATAAATATAAATAATTGATTTTCTACATTTATAAGACCAAAATAGTCTATACGAATATCGAAATACAAAAACATTCCTAAATATGCTTTTATTGGGATTTACTTACCCCTCTACGATCCATAATATCCTTTTGTATTTTGGTCAAAATAAGAGAAAATAATTCGGAGTCTAAACTAATTTGAATCGTAGTGTAGGTCCATGGAATTGGGAAAGGAGAATGGGAATGTTGTAACGTTTGAGACATACCTTGTTGTGAAGGGGGATTTTAATCTTTTATAAGAAGGAAATGTGGTGCTGATGGTAATAGGTATGGATGGTGGTGTGGCCTATGTGTTTATTTATCTGGTTGATAAATATGAGTTTGTCAATGGTTTTTAATGGAAAATAAAAATATTTTATATTAGGTTACGGGTATGTGGCATTGTCATCATTGACAATTGGTTTCATATGGTGATAAATAGTTGTTCCGCGAGTTTTAAATGTCTTTATTTTTATACCTTATTCTTAAATGAAGTATGGATGGTTAAATTAAATAGCTTACAATAAATAAATTGTATATATTTAATATATAATATAATATATTTTATTTAATTATGTTGAGTGTTATTTTTATAATAATATTTAAAGTGCTTAAAGATTGTAATATTATAAATGTATATTAAAAATGTGTTAAATTTTAATTAATAGTCAACATGATTATATATCATAATTTACAGTCTTTAAAAAAATCAAACATACAAATAAAAATAATACATATCAAATAAAACTACTTTTTTTTAAAGGGGAAGAAATTAAAAATAGAAGATAATAACAATTGAAATAAAAAATTTCAACAAAAAAATTAAGAATTAAACCATTAATAGTAAGCATTATGATACTTCAAAAAATATTTAGATATGAATTGTAAAAAATAAAAGAGGATTATCAAACAAATTTGGTCACAATGTTGACAATTTGTTGCTTATTGCTCGGTATTAATAAATTTAATGAAAGGAATTTCATAATATAAAGATCACAAATTTATGATAAAATTTATCTTAAGGATTTAAAAATGAGTAATACAGGGTTCCTACATTGATGGAGAAGGCTTCCTATATTTAAAAACATGGCTTAGTGTTTCTTTTTGTTAAAAAAATCTTTAAAAACAAAAAAAGGGAAGAGTGAGGAATGAAGATTAATAATATTCTCCTGACTTACTTACCAGGTTTAAATTTTTATTATTATTAACTTTTTTTATGATTATATATATACACATTTAAATGATAATTTTGAAAACTCAAAATTAAATTTAGTTGCACAAAATTTAAATATTTATAATATTTCTAAGAAAAATTATATATAAAATGGGATTGTAGTAACAAAATTTGGTATAATTGATTTTATATTATACAAAATTGAGATATAATTTTACATTTGATTTTATCTATGGAAAAAAATGTTTATAATAATTATTTAATCAATTTTTATTTTAAAAAATTGAATAAAATTTATTAATAAGGTTATAATTTAATCAATATTAATTATCATCCACAAATTTATATTTCACTTTTTTTTTTATAGAAAGACATATATTTAAGGGTTAAGTTTACGACCATAAATATTTTATCAACCCTATTATAACATCTTCAATATCATTATGGTCATAATTCTTATTGTAATAAGTAATTAATGCAATGCAGATCATGCTTAATATATCTTAAAATGTCATTTCATAAGAAAAGTGAAAATATACCATTAAGTTTAATAATATAGTTTATATTTAAATTCAAAAAATATTTTATTATAAAATTTTATATAAGTTATCCATTTTAAAAAGCTATATTTTAAATTTGGTACATTTAAATTCGTTCAAAAAATTTATAAAATACAAATCATAAAAAATAATTTCAATTTAATTAAAAATATATATTTTTCTTAATAAAAATTAAACAATGTAAAAATTAAATATTTATATTGTTATATTTAACTATATCTATATAATATTTAATTACAAGAAAAAAGTTATTACTAATATAATTTATTATTTGAATAAAATTGAACACATCTAAATTGATTGTATTGTATTTTTTTTTTTTTTTTTAAAATTATAAAATATGGGCAATTTTGGCACTTTGTATGTTTAATGACTATTTTAAATTCTATAAATACTTCATAAATAAATTTGGTTTGAAAATAAAATAAAATGTCAAAATAAATATAAATATATTATATTTTTATATATTATTTTTTATATTTTATATTAATATGAAGTTATAATTATATTTATACATACATACATACATACATACATACATACATACATACATATATAAAATAGTAAAATATTGATATAATATTTATATATAGATAATATGGTTTGTCAAAAAAGAGTTTTGAAAATAAAGAGTAAAAAAATGAATATGAAGAATAAAAAAGAAAATGAAGAAGAAAATACACTCAATAATACTTAAGAGAATAATGAGAAATACTAACAACAAATACATAAAAATAAGTATAAAAAATAATGACATGAAAAACATAGAATTAATTTGTTAGGACCAAAAAACTTGAAACATAAATGAGACAACATGTAGATTATATGATTTTGTGTTATGCACGAATATCTTAACAAGACTAATTTGTATTGAGATTATGAAAAGAATTATTTATAGATCAAATGATTGATACAAAAATAGAATAACTACAGCAACGTAATCAAGAAGCAATGCAAAATCAATGTCTCAAAAATTCTAATATTGATGTTGATCATGACAAGATTTAGTTTTTTATATGTTGATGAATATGATACATAGTTGTGTGTGTATGTTGAATTTATGTATTCATGTCAATAATGAGTTGTAATAAAAATTCAAATATAATTTTTTAAGGAAAATAAAAAAAGTTACACTTGTGATAAAAACAAGTTATTAAAAAATAAGTTTATGAATTTTTTTATAAAAAGTAAAGTAAAGATTTGTGAAGCTGCAGATTTGTATACTCTTTTGTTTTATAAGAATGATACATTATAAATGTAATAATTTCATATAAATAAATCATATAATTTAACTCACTAAATTATTTTTGAAAGAAATTTCACCCATTTTTCAACACTAATATCTTAGTAGGCTCAATGGATCTATATATATTACAATAAAACTGAGCAATATAGTCCATGTCCAAAAGTATTTCTCCTCTGTCAGAGATTGGAGATAATTTCTCCACTTAACTGACAGTTGCACCTCCCTTTTTCAGTTCACTCCTCATGCAGCAACAATTAACAAACAGTTAGAGATCAGTTAGTTCAAACAGTTAAACAATAGTCTTACTCCTTGCTATGTTTGCATGCAGTAGCAGTTGAAGTTAGTTTTAGATTAGTTAAGGATTAGTTTAGTTTCAATTCGATTTTCCAAGAAAATCTATTTAAAGATCTCTTGGGTGCAGCTTTGTAATGCAAGAAAAAGAAGATTAATAAAATTCTTGTTTTTTCAATTGTTGTAGCAATCTAAGTCTCTCTATTCTTATTTTCTATGTTATATGCCATGTTTTCTCCTAACAAACTAGTATCAGAGCATACAAGAAGAAGGTCCTATGACCTAAGCAACATAGCATAATTGCTTTAGATGTGCAGCCACGTAGTAGATCTCTGTGTAGAAGTATGAGGTGAGAAAGCCATAGTGAGAAAGCCATATAGGCACTACCCTGCAGTTGCCTAATCAGACACATCAATGACACAAATAGGTTTGGCATGAAGAAGATGTAGACATGGCAACAGAAGTCTTGCGAGTTGTGTAGCAGTCAAAGCAAAAAGCCATACAAGGCATTAACAGTAGGGTACAAACCTATACAGGTAGTCAACCTAGCTAGCCAATAGACCGCGAGGAAACTTGGGACCTGAGAAGGTGTAATAGCTTGAAGCGTCTGAAGGAGAGAGCACAGGTTAGACAAGTGTAGTCATATTTAAACTAAGCACTATAGCAGTTGTTGATTGGTTGAAGCTGAGATAGTGCAACAATGCGTGGTGATATGGTGGAAAGAAACATTGAGATGCTCTGACAGCTATAGAGCCATGTTTGAATCCCCAGTTTGCTTAGTGTAAATCATGGGCTCTTTCATAAAGAAGTTGCATCCATTTACAGCTAAGAAGAAGCACAACAATGAAGTGCGCTTCAATCCTCCTTGCAACCGCTGTTCATTTAGTCATTTTAGTGTGACACATGGCAATGAATAACATTATTTCTCATCCTCAAATTCCAATTTTTAATGGTAAGAATTATGATTTTTGGGCAATTAAAATGAGAACATTATTTTGCTCACAAGATTTTTGGAATTTGGTAGAGAATGGTTTTGTAGAACCGTAGGATGAGGTTGTCCATCAGGCATTAACACAAGCACAAAAGGAAGAGCTTAAAGAGAGTAAGAAAAAAGATGCAAAAGCTTTATTTCTAATCCAACAGGCATTGGATGAATCAATTTTTTCCAGAGTTGTAGCAGCAATGAGATCCAAATCGGCATGAAAAATCTTGGAGACTACCTATAAAGGTAATACAAAGGTAAAAATTGCTAAATTGCAATCTCTTAGGATAAGTTTTAAAAATTTGCAAATGAATGATTTAGAATAGACCAATTTATGGGTCAAGTTTTGAATATAGTGAATCAAATTAGATCTAATGGAGAAACTATAATGGATCAGAAGATCATACAAAAAATACTCAGGAGTTTAACTAGTAAATTTGATGTAATAGTTGTAGCTATTGAGGAAACTAAGGATTTAGAATAGTTATCAGTAGATGAATTAATGGGTTCTTTGTTAACACATGAATCTAGAATGAATAGTAATAACAATACTTATCTTGAGAATGCCTTCAAGTCCCAAGTATCATTTAGCATAGGAAGAGGAAGAGGAAGGTCAAACTTTAGAGGAAGAGGTAGAAGCAGAAATGGAAGGAACAATCCAGATCAAGGTGAAAACAATAATCAAAACTACAACAATAGAGGACATGGTAAACATCACTTCCAAAAAAGTTCACAGAGGTTTGATAAATCTAATATTCAATGTTATTACTACAAAAAATATGAACATTATGCAAGTGACTGCAGAAGGAAACAAGGATATGTGGACAAGCAGAATGCTAATTACTCAAATGAATCTAGTTCTGATCTAGGTGAATCTAGTTCTAATCCTGGAAGATTATTTCTCACTTGTCATGTTACTCAAGAAAAGGCTAGAGATATTTGGTTCTTAGCTAGTGGATGCAATAATCATATGACAGGGAATAAAGAATTTTTTTTAGTCTTGATGAATCCGTAAAATCTGAAGTGAAATTAGGAAATGATAACAAAGTGGATGTAATGGGTAAAGGAGTAATAAATGTTTTGGCAAAAAATGGTGAAAGAAGGTTTATACCTAATGTTTATTTTGTACCTGGACTAAAGCATAATCTTATGAGTATTGGACAATTAGTACAAAAAGGTTATAGAGTATCTTTTATGGATAATGTATGCACAATACTAGACAAGTTTTCAAGTGACAGGTTGATAGGAAAAGTGGAGATGACCAAGAATCGGATGTTCCCTCTTTGAATTTAGTGCATCCAAGGAGAAGAAGAAGCCCACTTCAAAACTGTGCATCTAGACCAATCATGGCTATGGCACTTAAGGTATGGACATTTACATTTTGTAGGTTTGAATTTGCTATAGAAGAAAAATATGGTGAAGGGATTACCACCAATAAAACAGCCAAGAAGTTCATGTAAAAGTTGTATTCTGGCAAAACAGCATAGAGAGAGCTTTCCAGTAGGAGGCTCATATAGAGCAAAGGTAATTTGGAGCTAGTCCATAGTGATTTATGTGGACCAATGTAAACTCCATCATTTGGAGGTAGTACTTATTTTATAACCTTCATTGATGACTTTAGTAGAAAGACGTGGATATATTTTCTCAAAAAATAAGTCTGAAGCCTTTGGAAGGTTTAAAGAATTCAAGGCAATGGTTGAAAAATAGAGTGGCCGTTACATCAAGGTACTTAGATCAAATAGAGGAGGTGAATATATGTCTAATGAATTTCAAGTTTTTTGTAGATATCATGGCATCAAAAGGCAACTAACTACAAGGTACACACCAAAACAAAATGGTGTAGCAGAAAGGAAGAATAGAACAATCAAGGAGATGGCTAGAAGCATGTTGAAGGCTAAACACTTATCAAATGAATATTGGGTATAAGTAGTAGCATGTGCATTATATATTCTAAATAGAAGCCCAACAAAGAGTGTCAGAGATCGAATTCCACAAGAAGTGTGGAGTGGTAAGAAACATAGTGTGCATCATTTTAGAATTTTTGGTTGTATAGCATATTCTCTTATACCATCTAAATTGAGAATAAAACTTGATGATAGAGGTGAGAAATGCATTTTTATTGGCTATAGTGAAGAATTAAAGGCCTATAATTTGTAAAACCCCATTTCAAAGCAAGTGATTATTAGTAGAGATGTTGAATTTAAGGAAGAAGAAGCATGGGATAGTAGCACCATCACAATTGGAGCACCAATTCCACAAATTGAAGAAGAATATGAAGAACAAAATTTGCAAGGTGATCAATCCTCTCCACAAGTAGGCACAAGCACTCCAATAAGAACACCTAGGAGCTTGACACAAGGTGAATCATCTGGTCATGCATGTCATCCTACTCCAAATTCACAAGTAAGTGATGAATCAGATCCAACTCTTGCCACTTTAAGATCAAGATTTAAAGGTAAGAAAATGAGAAACTTGAATGAGATTTATAATCAAGAAGATAATTTAGATTTGTGTTTAAATTTTGCTATTTTCACTCATGATCCTATGTATTATGAAGAAGCAGTTAATGAGGAACATTGGTTGAAAGCAATGGATGAAGAGATGAATGCTATTGAAAGAAATAAAACATGGGATTTAACTAATCTACCTGAAGGTAAGGATTGCATAGGAGTCAAATGGGTTTATAAGACTAAATTTGATGTAGATGGAAATGTTGAAAAGCACAAGGCAAGGTTAGTAGCAAAAGGTTTTGCATAAGAACATGGAATTGACTATAATGAAGCATTTTCTCCAGTTGCTAGAATTGAAACTATTAGAATGTTTTAGCAATAGCTGCTCAAAATAATTGGCATGTATATCAAATGGATGTCAATCAGCGTTCTTGAATGGTTTCCTAGATGAAGAAGTGTATGTAAAACAATGACTAGGTTATGAAGTGAAAGGACATGAAGAAAAATTATATAGATTGAAGAAGGCCCTTTATGGTCTCAAGCAAGCACCAAGAGCATGGTATAGTTTGATTGATTCAAACATGACAAACAATGGATTCAATAGAAGCAATAGTGAGCCTACATTGTACACAAAAATCAACAAAGAAGGTTAGATTTTGATTGTGTGTCTATATGTTGATGATTTGATTTTCACTAGAAATTTATCTGTAGACACATTTAAATCAGCAATGAAGAAAGAATTTGAAATGACAAATTTGAGATTAATGAAGTACTTTCTGGGCATAGAAGTTGAACAATCAGAGAAAGGAATTGTTATTTGTCAAACTAAATATGCAAAGGATGTGTTAAGAAGGTTTAAGATGCTGAATTGTAAACCAGCACCTACACCAATTGCTACAGGGACAAAACTTAGCAAAGAAGACCAAGGGTCTAATATTGATTCTACAACATTCAAAAGACTAGTTGGCAGTTTGATGTATCTTACAACTACAAGACCAGACATCATGTATGGGGTCAGTTTAATCTCTAGATTCATGGAGTCACCGAGAGACTCACATTGGCAAGTTGGAAAGAGGATATTGAGATATGTGGCAGGAACAACAGAACATGGAATTTTGTATTCCACAACTAAAGATTTTAGTTTGATTGGTTATACTAATAGTGATTTTGTAGGTAACATTGATGATAGGAAGAGTACTTATGGACATGCCTTTATTTTACGAATAGGTGTGGTCACATGGGCATCCAAAAAGCAACCTATAGTGACACTTTCATTAGCTGAAGTAGAGTATGTAGCAGCCACATCAGTAGCATGTCAAGCAACTTGGATGAAGAGAATATTGATAGATTTATTACAAGCACAGGAGTCAACACCAATCTTTTATGACAACAAATCAGCAATTGCATTATCAAAAAATCATGTTTTTCATAAGAGGAGCAAGCACATTGATACAAGATTTCACTTTATCAGAGAGTTAGTAAACAATGGAGAAATCCATATGGAATTCTGTAGATCTGAAGATCAATTGGCAGATATATTCACAAAGGCATTAGCAAAGGAGACCTTTAATTATCTAAGACAAAATTTAGGCATTGTAAATGCTGAAGTTTTTAGTGGTATAAATTAAGGGGGAGTGTTAGAAACTACAGCTGGAGATAATTTCTCCATCCACAACTTAACTACTAGTTCCACCTCAGTTCTCATGCATGCAAGAGTTAACATTCAGTTAGTTAACTGACAGTTAGGAATCAGTTAGTTTAAGCAGTTAACAGTCAGTTTGTTTAAGTAGTTAGAAGATTAGTTAAGGATTAGTTAAACAATCAGTTTAGTTTCAGCTATTTTTGGATTCATATTCTATTTATAGACGCCTTGGGCATAGTATTGTTATAGATAGAAAAAGAAGATCAAGATTTTCAAGAAGATTAATAAAATCTTGTTATTTTTCATTGCTATAGCAATCTATTTTGTCTCTGTTATATTTTCTTTTATTATTTGCTCTTATTTGCTCAAATAGTTTCTTCTTAGAACTGGCGGTAAAAAAATAATTTTTTTATGTACGAGTCTATAAATTATCAATTATGTCACGATCTTTATGCTTGGTGGAAACATGTTTTAGCATAATATAGGTTTGAAGTGTGGTACATCCCAGGAAAAAATAACTTTTCCACAAACGCTCTTATAATATAAATAAAAAATATCAATATGCTATGAGGAGAAACATCATGTGAAATTGATACGCATCATTGAAGAAGCCCTATATAACAATCTTGGAGAGATCCAAGCATGTGATAAGTTTTTATTTTGTCTAAAATCTCTTTTGTGAAAGAATAATTTCTCAAACAAGTGAATTCAATCCTGACATCTAGAGTAATTACTAAATTTTTTTTTTATAGATTTATTAATTCAATAATGGTATACTAACATACGGCTTCCTGAAGTGAAAAAATATTTATCAGGGAATCTAAAGGCAAACATATAATAGGTGGAACTGGTATAGACAAAAAAGGCTTCATCCCTAAGAATATTCATCGTCCGTTGAAACTCATGGTCCAAACTCCATTGATGTTTATGTTTTCAAATTCAATCTTATTAACTAGGCTACAAATGATATGAGATGCCTATTTAAGCTAATCAAACCTAGCATAATAATCAAGTTTATTTTCCACAAGTACATTTTGAGATCCGTGTTGATGAATTTGGTGGTCTTAAATATATAAGTGAGGCAATTATTCAAGAGATTAAGTGTACAGAGTTAAGGGATAATTTCATGAGAATTTAATATAACACATGCATTATAAACATTAAGGATACATGTAATGTCCATAACACATATATATTAATTCAAACTAAACTCAAGATTAAAGAATCTAAATGTGTACATGTTATAACATGTACATATTATGTTTACTTGTAACAAAACATTAAATGCCCCAAACCTAAGAGCATGAAACCATTATCACCTATTATTTATCTTTACTCTACCCTTATCTACACCAAATTGCATTGTCATTATGCTTGGAGGAGGATAAAACACATTACAATCACCTGTTAGCTCAAGTAATCAATAGTGTCAGTACAGAGGGGAGGTAAGCAATTAAAAACCAAACTTATTAACACTAGATTTTAACAATTTTTTTATTTGTATTATTTTATTGTTAATTTTTTTTTTTAACATGCCATTAAACTACAATAAAAAATCATACTAACCCTCCTCCTAACCCTCTTAACCCTCCTATCCCTCTTATAGTTCTAAAATACCCCCAAGATAGTTTGGAGGATTTGGCTACACACACAGTGGAAAACAAAATAAAAATTGATATAATAATTAGGAGAATGAGGGAACCCACTTTGAACAACACCCACTGTATCTATCTTTCCAATACCATACAGTCAGTCATAGGTCATGTTGACTAGATAACAAGTCAAATTGATAGATAGGCATCATATAGGGATATATATAGGGCTTAGTATGTTGAAAAATTATCAAGATGTGAGGTGAAGGATGAAAAATATTAAAGTACCTAATTTATGCCTTTCATCAACCCAAAAACCAATTCACCCTTTCCATTATCCAGTAAATAGTTTTGAGTCCATTAATGCCAACATAATTTGAATAGAAATTTTTTTTGGGATAGATGGTGGATGGTGTTTTATTGCCACCCTGTAATAAACACAACGCCCCATATATTTTATAGGAAATTCTATTTTGTGTTTATCCTCAACTAGATTCCCAAATATTTTAATTACTCATAGGTTTAGGTCCAATATAAAGGCTATGTGTAGGATAAACTAGGTGCACATTGTGAACGTAATTAACCTATAAGGGTCTCTACACAAAAGCCACTTGAGCTTGAGATCCCCTCTAAGATGAAGGAGGTCTTGTAGATTGACACTCTACATGCACATAGTACACTCACTGACAAACTCAATCAACATACAAATAGGATTTCTAAGACTGATGTTAGAGATACTCCACCCAATGTGCATATTTAACCTCACCATTATAAATGTTATGGTGATATATACACTGGACCTTCGAATGATCATGTTTTTACTTCTGATGGCTCAGATGATATACTTTTGAGTGATGAGATTTTGTCACTTAGATTTGGTGTACACATGTTGGTCACTACACATATGTAGGTGTCTTTTATAATCGACATGTTAAATATCAATTATATTTGTATTTTAAAGGTGGAAATTAATTTACACATAAATTAAATAATATATATGTAATTTTTTATGTTGTAGGAGGAGACAATGCCATCATCTTAATGCTCCATTACTGCATTTTTGGGTCATCCTATGTTTACATATGCACAACCATTTTATGGGCCATCTACTACAATTTTTTAATGTTACTAGGCTAATGTTAACATATACAAAGGTAATTTGAGTTAATATTATACTTTGTGTACATTTTTTTATTTATATAGATCTATAGCCCTGACTAACGATCTTACTTATTCAAATTAAAATTGGAATGATAGTGATGTGAATGCAAATTATAGATGTGAGATGTGTTGAAATATATATAAAGAAAATCGCTGACCTAAGAACCCCTAATTGAATATATACCTTAGAGGTTGAATAATGGATCTTTGAATGATTTTAATAACGATCAAACTTCTAGAGAGTCTCCTTCAATGTCTAATGATGTCTTTCTCCCATATTTTTTCAAAATATATTATTCCTTCAATTTATTTTAATTTCATATTGTTGGTATCCATTCACCTTCTCAAAATTCTTTTAATGCTTCACAAGTTTCTGTATTATCATCTCTTCTTCATAGTTTTTCATAAGTACTCAATATTTTCATTGCTACCTATAGTACCACTACTTATCTTATAGATCCTTAAGTTAGTTCCATTGTATGAATAATACATGTTATGCAATAGCTTAAGTTAAATTTATGTATCACAAATCTCAAAATTTATGGACATTACTATTAAATAGTGTGCTCTTGGTCTATTTTATTCCTTGGCCCCTTTGACCATTTTTTCCATTTATTTTGTGCTTCTCTTTTTTATATTTTTATTCTCTTTAGGGTCTGATTCCATGCTAGTAGGGTCCTAACTTTAGATAGATAACTTTAGAAAACACAAGTGCATAGTCCATAGTTCATGTATATAGGATAATGAATAAATCAAGAAAGTCGGTAGACTTTCAGAGGTTGAGAGTGATAAAGTTTTAAATATAAGACTTGAATTGAAGTTTATAGGATAAATGATTATCTTGATTAATCAAATTGCATCATTTCCTTTTGATAATTAAAGTGAAAATTCATATAAGGATTAGGTCTTAAATCACCACAAATTATGTTTTTATCTAAATTGCTTGATGGTTTCTAGTTTTTATAAAGAAAAAGGGGTTTTTAAATTTATTTTAATTGATTATGGGTTTAAAAAAGGAGATAGATTTCTGATATATCTTCAATATTTTATCAAAAAATTAAGGGAGTTTGTTTATTGAATTGATTACCACAATGGAGACTCCTCCATCTATACGAGTTGAGATAGACATAGGCATTATTGATGTATTTTCATTTGTGTAAGCACATATTGAAGAACATGTCAACTTGTAATTTTGAATTATAAATATAGATTTGTTTTCATAATTTTACTAGATAGTTGAGAAAATATAACTTATGTGAATGTATTATGTATGTAGGGTTGTTTGATGAATTCTGATAGTCCCATTTATATGATTATGAGGATACCTTATCATTTTTTATCCCCACTTCACATGCTATTTTATGCACCTCAACCTATCACTGACCTTGTTGAATATCAAAGGTAGATTTAACATGACCATAAACTTTTAGTAAGTGTATGTTTAAGTTATTATTTTTATTCTAGTTTAAAATTAATTTATGAACTTGGTTGAATGTATAATATGTAAATTTTATAATAATATTTGTATTTGAATAAGTTCAGTTACATGCTAGCTATGAGCATAGAAGGACCCATAATTAGACCTTGGTGTAATCCAAGGCATCTAATGCATATCCATCTATGAGTAGGGCATCATAGCTAGACTCTTTTTCAAGGAAGGCAAAGAGATGGAGACTATTTTATGAGTAAGATTTCTTAGATGAGTTACTTATTTATATAATTATATGGAAATATATGTTTTTTTTAATTATATGCATATATAACATTCACCTGACATTGTATTATGTTATTAGATGATGTAATTTTTTATATGCTTATATTTAAATTTATGCGTTATTTTCTTTGTATGCTTATATGGAATTCACCTGACATTCAATTATGTTCTTATTTTTTTACTTTCATGGATTTTATGGATAAATATATATGTTTACATTTTGTTTTGATAATCTTTCCACGTACAATTTTGGATCACATTATTATAAAAATACTATATTTTATGGTTGTATAGCCATATTTAGATATGATTATCTTTAATATTTTCTCTATGTAATTTATTAAAACTAACTTACAACCTTTCAATATGTGTTTTAATTAGGACTATATTGGATAAAATAGTATAATGTTTGAGATAGAGTCATATATTACTATGAGTTTCCTCTCATGATTGGGTTACACCATTTATCACTATTGTGATGGGGATACCATTTCTACGCTATTTTAGTATCATTTGGTACTTGATATTAATGTTTTTTATTCATCGAATTTATATACATAACACATTTCTAATATAAGTACAATTGAAACAAATAATGAAATAACCATCTCTTGCATACTTTCTTCACATGTCATTATACATTTTACTTGTGAAAGTTTGATGAAGTGGTTATATTATAAATCCTCCTTTGGGATGTTGTCTCTTTAGATATGATTTAAATTTCTATTGTATGCTTTCAAATTTATTGAAAGGTTGCCCTTTTCTTGGAGTCAAATTGCATTTACCCATGCAATCATGAGGTGATGTCATGTTATATCCTTATCCATAGATTTTTTACCACTATTTTATAGATTATTTTTCTTCCATTTTAAGTAGTGAAATATTATAATTATGATTCCTCTTCAGGATTTACTATATCTTGGTGGCTATATCTCTTTTGTTTTTCTTCATAAACTTTGTTATTTTCATTTCCATTACACTCAACCTGGTCATTTTTTCTCTTATCATCATATATCCACTTAACACACACACACACACACACACACACACCCTAAATAATGTTGATGGAACCCTTGACACCAATTTGTAGTAATGGGTCCTCAAATGCAAACTTTTACATTGAAGAGACAAGTTCTTGAGATCCAATTAGAATTTATGCCTCTAGGATATCTAGGTGAAAATACATCAATTAAATAACATATAAATAGACAAATTACATTTTATCCCATGAAATTGACATCAAAATCCATTTAAAATCATGTTTCTACTACTATTTAGGAGTGTGGAAACATTGAAAACTATTGTCAAGGATGAAGCGGTGGTTGGAGAACACCACTTTCAATTTTTTGTGGATGGAAATTGGAATTGATAACATGTTTGGAGTGGTAGGTAACATTAATGACTAGGTTATTGGCCTATAATAATTCTTAGATGATATATCCACCACCCATTTTGGCTTCAAGAACACCCTTCCTAATACAAGAAAAATATAGGTTTTAAGTCTAACTATAGACATGTATAAAATGAAAACTGTAGTTCATTTTGATGAACTAAAAGAACCCTTAAATTTGGGTCTAATACATAAAATTTAAACAAAGATAGTTTTGTTTCAATAATAAATACCAATCTATGGCACAATTTGTAGTAACAGGGCCTAAAATGCACTTTTTGTAGTGAAGAGATAAATTATTGAGCTCCAACTATGATGTGTGCCTTTGGGACCTCCAAGTAAAAATACATCACTTAAAGCAAATATATATAATAAAATTTAATGTGATCCCATTAAATTTATTTTTATCCCATGAAATTTATGTCCAAATACATATATATTTTTATTTTTACAATAGGTCATGAGTTTGGAAACACTAACAATAAATATTATCAAAGTTGAAGCAGCAATTGTATAACTTAACCTATGGTGATTCATTTAAATAAATTAGTGATTCAAACATGTTAAAGGTGGTATATAACATATAGTACCTGGTTATTGGCCTATTATAATGCTCATTTTAGATACCAACCACCCATTCCTACCTTAAGAATGCCCTTCCCATTACAATAAAAATGTAATTTTTTACCTTAACTTAAAACATGCATAAAACATAAACCACAAGTCATTTGGATGAACCATAAGAACACTCACATGTATGTATAATCCATATAAGTTAAATATATATTATTTTTATGGAACATTTAATACCAATATGTGCTATAAGATACACTAATGGGTCCTAAAATGCAATTGTTTTAGAGGGACGAGACAAGTTCTTGAGCTCCAGCTAGAATTTATGCCTCCAAGACCTCTCAATGAAAATCCATCACTTTGAGAAAATATATATAGTAAAATTAAATATTATTATATGACACAAACATCAAAAACCACTCATAAATGTGCTTTCAATATTGTTTAGGAGTGCAAAAACACTGACAATAAATATTGTCAAAGTTGAAGTGATAATTAGATAACTTCACTTCCATTGCTTCATGGCTAAAAATTGGCACTGCCAACAAGTATAGGGTGGTGGATAACATATATTAAAATTATATTTTCCTTTTATCATTATTTATTTAGATACCCACCACCCATTCTAACCTCAAGAATGCCCTTTTCAATACAAAAAAAATGTAGTTTTTTACCTTAACTTCATATGTGCACAAAACAAGAATTGTAAATCATTTGTATGAAAGATAAGAACCCTCATATGTATTTATAATCCATTTAATTTTAAATATATATCATTTTTATGGATCCTTCATGACCAATATGTGGCATAAGTTGTGGTAACATGTCTAAAAAAATTTTAAAAAAAAAAGTACTAAAGGGATAAGTTCTTGAGTTTTAACTGGCATTTATTCTTTTAGAACCTCTATATTAATATCATCACTTTTAACACATATAAATATGAAAAATACATTTTATACCATGACATAAACATATATACCACTCAAAATCATGTTTTCACAATTATTCAGGAGCATGCAAACACTTATAACAAATGTTGTCAAACTTGAAGTGGTAGTTGGAAAACTCTATCTCTAATGATTTCTGGATAAAAACTATCACTAACAATATATTTAGTGTGGAGGATAAAATGAATTAATAGGTCATTATACTATAATCACACCTAGGGTAGAGACCCACCACCCATTCAAGCCTCAAGAATACCCTTCTCGATACAATAAAAATGTAAGTTTTTATGCTAACTTTAGACGTGTGCAAAACAAAAATCATAAGTCATTTGGATAAAACTAAATAAGCCTCACATTAATTTAAAATACCTATAAAACATGTTTAAAATATATGTAACCTTAAATACCAGTCCATGGAATAATTTATAGTAATGGTTCCTAAAATATAAATTTTTACAGTGAAGAGAAAAGTTCTTGAGCTCCAATTGGGATTTATGCCTCCAGGACCTCCAAGTAAAAATACATACTTTAAATCATATTTATATAGGAAAATTACATGTGATAGCATGTCCTCAACATAAAAATTCACTAGGAATCATTTCTACCTATTATTCAAGAGCATAGAAACACTAGCAATAAATGTTGTCAAAGTTGAAGCAATAGCTAGAGAACTCCACTTCTAGTGCTTCTAGCTAGAAACTGGAACTATTAACACATTGGAGATGGTGGATAACATATTTTAATAGGTTGTTTTCCTCTTATAACATCCATTATAAATACCCAACATGCATTTAGGCCTTAATAATGCCCTTCACAGTACAAGAAAATTACAAATTTTATCCTAACTTTTAACATGTGTAAAATGAAAACTATAAGTCATTTAGGTGAACCATAAGAACCATTGAATGCATTTAAAATATCTGTAATTTCATATTAGATCACATTTATTTCAAATTTAATATGAATATATGTCACAATTTATAGTAACAAGTCTTAAGATACAACTTTTTAGAAGTGAAGAGATAAGTTTTAGATTTCTAACTAGGATTTATGTCTCTAGGACATCTAGGTGAGAATATATCACTCTAAACATGTCTATATAGGAAAATTACATTTGATACAATGAAAAATATGTAAAAATACATATGAATGCATGTTTTCATAATTATTAAGTAGTTTGGAGACACTAAAAAAAAATGTTGTCAAATTTTAAGCAACAGTCATATAATTCCACCTTTGGGGTTTCGTGGAAGGAAAATGATGCTGCCAAAATGTCTATAATGGTGAATAATTTTTAGGGATATGTTCTTATCATATCATCATTCCTATTCAATAAATTTACTTCCTATTTTATCCTTAACAACATCCTTAATTTATAATAACTAATTAGTTTGGGGAAGTTTCTCTTGGCTTCAAGATTGTGAAATTATATACTAATAGTGTCAACCACATGAAGTTGGAAGCTTATTTAGAACCACTAAATTAAAAAAAAAAAATGTTATTAATTAATTAAAAATTAAATTTATATGTACCACCTACAAAATAAAAAAATTGATAAAATTGATTACATCTACATTTGACAAGTCAACATACCTTAAAATTTCAACACAATAAACCACTAGGATCTACTCTAATCTTGATAGTAGAAAGAATAGATTCATGATCTAACTCATGAAATTTTGATAGATTTTTATTTAATGGCATCCCATGATATTTAAATAATTAAATGTTTTTTCAAGAACCAAATTTTATTCATGTAATATCTTTTATTGTGTTTCAACGTCTTCAAAATACCATACATCTAAAAACAATCTATAGAATATCATCAAATCCAATTTCTAGTGATTACCACAAACCTAGTGGGATAGTCATTTTTTCTCCATATATGACTTGGGAAATAAATTTTTATTTTACTCTATACATAGTCATAGATTTTAATAGATTCCCTCTTCATTGTCCTCATATGGATAACTAAAAAAACATGTTGAGTGTCTCATATGAATAGTATAAGAAACTAAATTTAAGATATGAAATAAGTGGAGCTCACTTGATCCCATTACAATCATACAATCCTTTTAACTTTCCATGTGTTATACCTCAATTAGCCAAAATTTTATATGAACTATAGATTTTTGTGAGCACTATGGCACATGTTTTCATTACACCATTCAACAATAGCTTTTTCATCAATTAAAATACCACCATGTTCTCATTTCATCTTCTCTTTTGAAACATATATTTTTACACATGTTTCTGCACCATCATTTTCCCATTTTCCATGTCTAGCCTCAATGAAACTCCAAATATGTTATATGCCTGTGTTAACATGTATCCTATTGAGCAGATAAAACATTCATGTATTCATAAATTATGGTGTGCAATTATTTCACCAAATGTAATGTTGATTAAAATTAATGTTTCTCTCAGTCAATTGTCCATAAAACATTGTAAAAAAACATTTCATTTTTTATATACAATGTGATTGGTCATAAATAACATATAAATCATACTCCCTTAATATTTTTTGATCTTGACCTATAATATCAAGTGCATGCATTAATTCTATATGCACGAATATGGAAACATGTATTAGGTTGTAATACTTTGACTAAACTTCCATTTGTGGTTTGAATGTGTAAATCTTAGAAAATTTGACTATTAATAAAATATAACCAAGTGGGAATGCATTCTCGATTATATTTAAATTTTCATCCAAATATTTATCCCTATGTGTGTGCCTTGCATACTCAAAAAATTTCCTTCCTGAATTTGATTATAAATTCAAAATCAGGTATTTATTTTGTAACAATATCACACTTTTAGATTTTTTTCCCATATCTTACTTAATAAGTCACATATTTGTGTTTCATAAATCTATCTAATTTCACTTGTAATATATTCATGCATACAATTTTTTAATTATGGAAATCCACCATAAATGATATAATTTCCATCCAAATGTTCTTTGTTATAAAATAATTGTCCATTTGTTATTTCACAAAAAAATAGTTGTAATAAATTCCATAGAGAATTTTGGTGTAACTCCTATACCACACTCCTAAAAAATGTTTTAAATATGCAAAGTACATTTCATATGGTGAATTTAAAATTCAACATGTTGCCTATATTAAATGGTGCATGTTTGATTTATTTCTACATAAATTGGTTTGTCCTTATCAAAATATCTTTGACTAATATAAATATTTCAATATTTTTACAATAACAAAGAGTACAATAATGTTTGGTTCATATCCAAAAAAAAATTAGATGTTATTCATGGTTATGATAACGAAATCGTATTTTCATTACATCTCTTGTATAAGGTGAAATTATTGTATTGTCTTTACAAAATTGTGCAAGTAAATCTTTGAGAGAATCGCCTATAGCCTTGAACTTTACTGGAAGTCTATAATGCAATGCCCATATATTTGTGGTATTGGAATAATTAAGTCTTTTAAATATTACAATTTATTTCATTAATGTTTTTATATTTGTGTCCAATGCTCGAGTAATTTTTGAAATCAATCAATTTTTCCCCGTTTGACCACTAACTACACAAGTTGTAATTATACATAAAGAGGCATTATAATGTTTTCTTCTTGATTTCTTGATTATAGTATGATATGCATCATATACATTCTTAAAAAAAAAAAAAAAAAATCATAATCTATGTTAGATGTTCTTAGTCCTAGGGTGTACATTCCAGATCTCATCTTATTTAATTTAATTGATGAAATAAATAATTGATATTTTTCACCTTAAAAATATATTTTACAAAAGAAATTATCCCACTTTTTTCATCGAATCTTATTTATTGGAAGTCAGATATTTTTTCATTCATTTGTTTCATAATGTTTTCATCAAATTTAGTTAAGTAATTTCCTATTCTATGTACAATCCTTGGAGATGGTATTAATGGTGTAATTTTTTGAGAGGGTTTTTCAAAATTGTTATGTTTACTACTTGTTTATTCATTGCTAGTTTCATCTTTTAGTTGTGGGATGACATTTTATTCATTGTTATCATCATCGTTATGTGTTTCCATGAAATTATCTTCATTAATAGTGTTACATCTTCATGCATAGATTCATCAACAATGAAATCAAAAATATTTTACGTTGAATGTGTACTTGAAACATAATTTGTAATTATAGGTGAATATTCATCATCATTATTCAATTCATTATTATCAATTTCATCATTATCTATGACATTTGGCTCACTAGGGATAGTGTATGTACCTTGTCTCAATAAAAATGCTTATATTTGCACCTTTTATTTTTATCTCAACTTTTCTAATTGCTTTGGTTTTTTGTGCTTTACCTTCTTCCTCTTCTTTGAATGAACTCTATCACCCATGACTAGACAAAAAATAATTTGATTCCTTTTGATGGTGGGGACCCAAAGAAAAATTTGATTCCTTTTAATGGTGGGGAACCTAAAAAAAATTTTTATTCCTCTTGCATTCATTGTGGAAAATTCTAAATGATTTAGATAATGTCTATGGGGTTATAATTCTCAAAATAACCTAAAAAGAATGTTGAACAAACACTTATTATCTATTGAGATAATGACACATATGTTTTATAATTTGTAGATGTTATTATTTGAATAGACAATAAGTCTTTATCCTACATGCATTTATGCATTATATATATTGTGTATATTTGGTCATATATCATATTATTTATGATATATGATTATATTACGTGATGTAAACCTATATTATATTATTATGTTATATGATTATGTGATACAATAAAAACTATATTTATTATTTTAATGCCAAGAAATTGTATATAATCACCTCTATATTTGCATTTGTGATACCATTATAGGGTAAATTTACCCATATGAAACATCCTATACAATCAATTGAGCCATAATTTAGGTTCATGGGGCTCAATTTGGCTGAAATCACATGTTTAATTGCACCAATTGACTAATTAGATTAATTAAATACTAATTTACACCTAAATCACATCTCTAATTACACCAATATACCAATTGGATCAATTCATGACTAATTTAGCCCTAAATTATGTCTTACTCATGTCAAGTTAGGTTAAATGGGCTTGAATTGGCTCCAAATTCATTGATTGAATTAGTAGGATTTTTTTTTTTTAATTTTGTTATGATATTATGGTCAATTAACCCCTAAATTACTTATATACTATAAAAATTAGTTTCAAGATGTTAAATTTCATCCAACTTTCATCAATAGTTATAATAATGGACTAATTGGGTAAATATGTTTGGAGACATGACTTGCTTTAGCCTCATCAATAGCATTTTAGAGTTGCAGTTAGGTTCAAGAGGTACACGTTGGCCCTAATTACATTCATATTTATATTTTAAATAAAATTAGGGTCAATTAGGCCATATGTTTCATCCTATACAATCGATTAACCCATAAACTAGGTTTACAAGCCTCACTTTTTCTAAAATCACGTCACTAATTGGACCAATTAACTAATTAGATCTATTCATGATAAAATCAAACATAATTTAACCCCAAATCACATCCTTCACTTGTATTTAGGTTCAAGGCACTGAAATTGGCACCAATTTCCTTCATGAATTAATTAGTGGACTATTTGATTTATTTCATTATGATAATGTGGTCGATTTACCCCCTAAATTACATCTTATGTAGGAAAAATTAGGTTCACAGGGTTCAATTTCATCCAAATTTCATGGTTAATTTTAATAATTGACTAATTAGCTCAATATGTCAAAAAAATGGGCTATCACATCTTAAAATCATAGTTAGGTTAAATGGTTCATATTAGCCCCAATTACCTTCATTATTGTATTTGTGATAAAATAAAGTTTTAGGTTTTACAATTCATGTTGTAAAAATTGATTAATTGGCTCAAATTATCATGAAACATGAGTTAATTTAGCTCCAAAACACATGTATCACTCGTAGTTAGGTTCAATAATTCACATTGGCCAAAATTATCTTCATGAAAATGCATTTGTGATAAAACTAAGGTCTAGGGTTTAAGGTTTTTTATTTGTGATTAAATTATGGTTTAGATTAAATTAGGGTTTAGGGTAAGCATGTTAAGAAACATGAGCTAATTTAGCCCCCTGAATCATAGCCTAGACTTGCAGTTAGGTTCAACATGTCTAAATTGGCCCCAATTACCTTCATGTTTGCATTTGTGAAAAAACTAAAGTCAATTGGGCCATAAATTATGTTCATAAAACTCAATTTGGCCCAAATCATGTCTCTAATTTCACTGATTGACTAATTAAATAGATTCATATCGTAATTAGAGATAATTTAGCGCCAAATCACATCTTGCTCTTGTAGGTAGGCTGAAGGGGCTCAAATTGGCCTCAAATTCCTCTTTAATTGAATCAACTATTTGGTTCACTTAAAGATAACATTAGTGTCACTTTCTCTCCAAATCAAATCATATACATTTTAAAATAAGTTCATATGGCTCAAAATTTTAAAACATTACATCACTAATTACAGCGTTTGACTAATTGGCTTAATCTTTGATGAAATCAAAGCCATTTTAGCTTCAAATCACATTGTATAGTTATGATGAGGTTCAAGGGCATCATATTCACCCTAATTACCTCCATAATTACATAAATAAACTATTTTATTCATTATATAATGACATTCATTTTTGTTGAGACCAAACCACATTTTATACATGTTAAACTTGCATATGTCATTGAACCAAATGATTCTTTACTTCATTATCTAATGAAACTTGATCTAATAAAGTCCCAAATCACATTTTATAGTCATGCACATATTTAAGGGGCTTAAATTATGTCTAATTGCCTTCAGATTCAACCATTGGACTATCTAGTTTATTTATTTATGACATAGGGGTTGATAGGCACAAACTATATCCTATATAGTCAAAATTAGGTTCACAAGGTTGAATTTAGCACTAAATATATCATTGATTGCACTAATTCACTAAATCTAAGAAAATTTAGCCTTAAATCGCATACTATATACATGATTATGTTTAGGGTTCAAATTGATCATAATTTCCTCCACTATTAAAATAATTGACTCGTTCATTCATTTTTTTAATGAAACTAGGCCTAGTTTAACACTAAATTATTTTATATAAAGTTAAAATTATTATTGTGGATGAAAACTCCCCAAAATTACATCACTTTATCCATGATATCATTTTTGTGGTAGTGTATATCATGACACACTCCACTTTAAAATAAAAATATAAAAAATATAAATGTGAACTAAATGAGTATAAACAAATATAAATTTTAATTGTTCCAAATAAGTATAGGCATGAACTAAATTAGTATATATAAGTGTATATCATGATACATAGATAATTATAAACATGTATAAGTAGACTACATTTTTTTGAGCTATGTCAACATAGCACATATGCATTATATACTATATATGTTATGCTTTGTTTGAATTAAAAAACCAAATATTTTGGCTAAAAAATAACATGGATTCCCGAACCAAAGACTTATACACCTATCAACATATAACTAAATCTAAGAATTTTGATAGAAAATAACAAAATTTAACTTGCAGTCCTAAATATACTATGAATTTCAGCATGAAAATTATTAAAATTATTACCACGATGATGATCATTGTCACAACCTCCCTTCCCACACTATGGACTCAAGATCATACTTTACGCTGTTTTGGACCTCATTTAGTATTTTATGTTAGAATGAGTTGATTGTCAAGTTAACTTTTGTGTTGATTTCAAAAATCTATCAGGTCATCGACGAGATTTTGTGAAAGCGAGGTACGATTTAATTAAAGATGTTTCCTTTCATAGAAATGTATTTGTGTAATGTTGCCATGAACAAGGGAAAATTTTTGAGATGAATAGATTAATATTAAACAAAAAAATTTATTAGCTTGATATTATTGAAAATACGTCAAAAGGCTTTTTTACTAAAAGGAACTTTTCTTTTTATTTTAATTCTAGAACTTATTAATTAGTTATATTTTTTATCATAAATAATTTAAAAATTTAATTATTATTAATATTATCATAAATAATTTAAGTTTATTAAATTATTTATAATTTATTTTATACCTATTAATTCCTAGGTATAAACTACATAACAAATAGTAAAATAAAACAAATCTAACCTAAAGCATGTACCCTACATGCTAAATCCACCATGCATGCAAATTTGATAATATCTATTCTTGCAGTTTGAATTAAACACTCCACCTCTCTAATAGTCGTTGCCCACTTTAACTCATGCTAAGTAAAAAGAGACTGTCAAATCACCTGCGACGTAGTAATAGTTAAAATTCATTAATGAAGTAAAATTTTCATGGAAAGTGTATAAATATAGATCAATGCCTTATTAAGAAGGGGCAAGAAAAGAAAAAACAATAAAAGGGGGAAATCGATGCAGAAGAAAGAAAGAGAAGGACCAACCAACGTTTTGAGGGCAGTAGAGAATGGATCGACTCCTTTGTTACAGGTAGGAAAATCGACACATAGAGGTATCAGTGGCTTCAACCACATCTATCTCACCCTTTACTTTGGTTAGTTTAGAACCTTAGAGCTTGATTGGAAAACACGATATTTTTAAGGCTAGTTCAATTTCACATTTCAATGGAGTATTAATAAGATTAGCTTTTCAGAATTATTTTTTTATATATGCTTTTTCTATTTCACCGATAAACATGATAGTTACATCAGCTGAGAATAGAGTTTCATGGAATATATATCACTGTAAAGGATGGGAAATACAACATTTGCACTTTTCCCTTAAGAGACATAATCTACAACTTAATGGACAAACAATTTTGGTTTTAACATGCATAGCCAATGATATCCAGAAAGTATACCTTTAACGAATGTTTTTAATTCTTTTTCTTGGTCCAGTCATGGCACTAGTCTACATTATATCTATAGAGAGGAAAGGTGCATATAAATTATGACACGATACCAATTTGAGGGATTTTCTATATCTCATAGTCCTAATGATGTTTCCAAATTGGTAATTGTGCCCTTTCTATCTTGGACAAATCAACACTATCATAATTCTATTGATTGCTCAAAAATTCATAATACAATTTTGAAGAATATTCTAATATACTTAGACTTTTTTTATAAAAAAAAAGAGAAATTTAAATTACAATTTAATAATTATGATTAGAAGATATTGTAATCAATTTTATGAAATGTTACATAGAAGCAAATTTCAATCCCATCTTTATAATTATATGATATTCTAACATTTTTTTCATTTTGTTTAATTAGAAGTTATTTTTATTCAAATTTACAACAAGTTCCTTCGAAATTTGTTATAATTGATTTTGAGTACTAGAAAACTATAAAAAAAAATTATAATTATATTGTGTAGTTAAAAAATTTATTTTATCCTTAGAATTTGTTGGAATTACAATTATAATGTACTTTATAATAGGATCTTAAAGATTATTATATTAATTTACATTGCACCTAGAAATGAATGAAAAATCTATTTTTGTTTCGTTCTCTATTGGAAAATAAAATCTTCTTTAATCATCATTAAAAAAATACTATGATAATAGATATATTCTTCATTTAAGGGTTGAACCCTCAATTACAAACATTCCTTTCAAACATATAAAGGATTTTATTTAATGTTAAGTTTATATTCAATATAGCATTCTTAAACTCTTTATGGATAAGTTATCTTTTAAAAAGTTTATCTACGTAGACTAAAGGTGTAATCGTCCAAGAAAAATAACATTGTGAAAATCAACATGACTAAACTAAAAGATTATGCCATAGATTTGTTTTCTACCTTCCTCCTCAAGAATTTGCTTTTTAAATATGATTCATTGATTTATTTTAAGTATTCTTTACTTTTCAAATCTTAGACTTAGACCAAGAATTTAAGTTTAAACAAAAATACATAGCATTCGGTATTAAGCAGTGCCTTTGGCTCATGTTTATGGGTAATGTCATCATGATTGAACTTTTAAATTCATAGCCTAACATAGATACAACAATGACATCTAGGCATCATCCCTATAAGACATCAGAGAGAAATAAGGACCATGTCATGTCATTAAGACCAAGGGGTAAGATAATCCCTTTTAGTCAACAACACTAATTAAGATAAAAAAATGACTTTGACTACCTTAAATGATTTTGACTTGTGAACTTATGAAACAAAAATGGAGAAAGTATATTTCTTACTCAAAACTTGGTACCACAAAAAAAAAGCAATAAAAATAAGGATTGAGAATGTTAAACCAATTATAATCAAGAAACCACCAACCATATGGCTCTCAAATAATAAAAATTTGGCAATGGCAATTGTACAGATTAGGTTGACTTAAAAAAAGATCAAAAACATTGTTGATGTAAACAAAAAGTAAAAGGGGCGGAAATGTAGCTTGTAAATGTTTATTTCTATTTCTTGTTAAGATTTAGGGTTAGTTTAGTTAAATAAGTATCCAGTTATTTAAAATGATACTTTTTATGCTCCCATTTAGGTAGCAATCATAGATAAATTGTCTAGGAAACTAGGCTTTAGAAAGATCTACATACCCAGATCTGTAGTTCACATGAAACTTAGAATACAAAATAGAACTACATGCATACTATACCTTGATCTTGTTTGAAAATAGGTATATAGGCAGTCTGAAAAGTGAAGGATGCTTCCAGGATGGGGTTGGAGTTATATGCTAAACAAGATTAAAGTTAAATGACAAGGCAAAACTATTATAATAAGACCCTAGTTTAGATAAACAAAGCAAAGATAAGAATTCTTTGATATACTCATAAGGATCTCGATTAGATTATTTCAGTTTCCAAATATTTAAGCTAAATTTTGAGGTAGAATGTGACTATTTGTTATATGTTTTATACTTCTATCATGGTGACCTTAGTGCTTATCTAGTAGAGATGAGTGGTAAATAGTGAGTGACTCAAGATCTAGTTGATCTCGATGAGTCAAGTTTCTAACCAGATCATAACTTACTCGTGTGTAGATACCTAACTCGTATGGTTAGATGATTATGTATTTGGCAAAGGTATACCTAACCCATATGGTTAGAATGCTTACCTATTTGAAAAATAACAATAGATTCATAACCCATATGGCTAGATGCTTAGTAAGAAATATTCGATAGGATAAAGTATACTCGAGTTATATTTATAGAAAAATATTAATTAAATAAAAAAACTCTATTTTAGGATAAGATATGGTCATTAAAATCATCCTCTCCTATTTCCAAATATATGAATCTTATAATTTTTGGACTATTTTAAGGTTTCAATCTATCTTGAGTTATAACTATAGATTTTTTAGGCCACTACATGACACAAATATATATATATATATATATATATATATATATATATATATATATATATATATATATATATATATATATATATATATATATATATATGTTTGTGTATGGTGAGATGCACAATGTTGGGGGAAGGGGGGGAGGTGACATTCATGGGTAGTTTTGGTTTTTATAAAGGGTGTAACCCTTTTGAAAATAGTGTACATCTTTTTTTGAATTTTTCATGCTTGAAAGTGATTGGCATGGTGCCAAAGCAAAAGGTCATACACATTTTTTGGGGCAAAGGGTGTACGCCCTTTTTGGGCCAAAGTGTATACTCCCTTTATGGTGTATAAATGGCATACACCCTTTATGGTTATAAAATGGCATACGCTCTTTTTTCTTCACTATTTATTTCTAGCCTTTCTCAAACCTCTGAATTCAAAAAAAATTCTCTAAATGAGCTCCCACATTTTTAATAGGATTTGTGTGATTTGGTTTATCATCTCGCCAATGTGATCAAGCATTTTGATTGTTGTCTCAAGTATGTTGATTGTTAAATTTTACTTTTAGCATTGCAATTTATATGTTTTTTGCATATGATTTTGAAGTTAAATTTCCATTGAACTCTCTCACATTGTTTAATAAAATTTGTATATTTATAAATCTAGATACAAAATTTAGAGGACCCACTACATGAATAAAATCTAGAACAAAACCATGATCAAAGCCCTCAAATTTTTGAATTCATAGAAGAAGTCAAATTATATGAATAATATGATGCAAAAAATAAATAATTGAAAATTATTATCAATATTTTACATCACTCCTCAAATCATAATGAATGGAATTCACTTGAAAGTATATTGTATGTTATGTTTAATGAAGTGAGAAATGTCACTTCACAACTTTATGCAATGTTGCATCAAAGAGAGGTCATGAAACAATATTATTCTTATAAGTTTATGAGAACATTAAAAAAAAGATAACAAAAGAAGATTTTTGTGGTTTGTTTCTTAACCTTAAAACCAACCAACCACCACCAACAAGTTTCAAGTTAAATATTAACATTTATTTGTGTGTTCATGCAGATATAAAAGTTAACTTTTAGGATAGGTGGTGGATTGTGTTTGACAAGCCTCCATACAATAATAATAAGGTTCCATTATACTTTTTGAGAAAACTTTATTGTGATTTTGTGCTACAAAAAATACCAAATTATTTTGACATGAAGGCCTCCCATGGTAGGGGAAGCAGGTCCTCATTTGATATACTTGGTGCTAAGTGAGACCAAAACCACCCTAACCAAGTTTAGAGAAAAAGTAGGACAATAACACATGATCATATCCCTAAAAAAATTATTTTACCACATATATGGACACCCTTGATGAAATTACAATTCTCACACAAATTATGACTGACTATGGGATGCATACACTGATGAATTATACACAAGATCCACATGGTGGGCCATCTAGTAGTGTACCTCTTACTATTAGTTCTAATGTCACACTTACTATTAGTACTATTAGTATTGGTGCTAGTTTTCCTCCTACTAATAGTCATAATATAGTTCATATACATCGTATCACATCATATGGGAGGAAGTGTATTGGACCTCCTATTCAGGTGCAACATAAACAAGATACATCTATGGATACTATACATATATTTGCATAGCATACTAGTACCCAATAGTCTCTACAATTTACAATAGCTTTAGAAACTTTGGTTAGTAGTACATAGCATTATATTTCATGTAAATTTTATTCAGTACCTCAGGACATGAACATGTCTTATTATATGCCATCTAGAGTTGCTTCAGGTATAATGAGTCTAGCATGTCAAAGTCATGTAAATGATTCATTACCTCATGACACTAACATTCCAAACTTTATTACATATATAGTTACTCACCACCTCCTATCATCACATTTCATCTTATTATGTAGGACTTATCTACTTCACCATTTATATATGACACACAAACATTTAATTTTAATCAAAGTTTGTTTATATATTCAAAAGAATATTAGTTTTATTTTTTAGTATATGTTTACTTAATTGATTAATATTTGACTTAAAATTTTAATTTTTGATTGTACAGATGATCAATGATATCTTAGGTACCTCAGCTACCTTGGATTATGTTATTGAGGCTACAATCAACACTATGGTACCATACACTCAAGTTTGAAAAGTTAAAATTATATAAAATTTTCTATTTAATGTTGTATCACAAATTTATATACACATATATTCATATAAATAATTATTGTTTTTGTTATTACTAGTTTGTTAGTTCATTTTGATATTCATAACTTCTTTAGTTCTAGGCATTTAAAAAATTCATGCATGGTTAGTCAATTAGAAGGTAGTGTGTTGGTGCAAAACAAGACCAACTAGAAGACTTATCTTACAATTTGAATATAATTAGAGGTTGTTGTTACTTCTATATCAAAAATTTACATAATCATATTGTTTTTATTGGTAAATAATATATGATTAAAGATTCCATGGGTATGCCACATGAATCAGAATAATGTCAACTATCTCTATCACAACACTTGATTTAGAGACAAAAATTGGTGAGAACACATATTAAAAAAAATAGCTTAAAAAAATAATACTCTATGTCATATTTATATATTTTTTCACATATAGATCTTATTATATTTGTATGCTCCATATGATTCTCCATCACAAATATATTCATAGTCATGCAATCCAAGACAATTATTTCAGTGGAATGTGACTAGTCCAAAATCACCTTGTTTCAAATTTTTATTCATGGAAATTATTTAATCTTAAATATATCATTTGAATGCATTAAAATTTATATTTCATATGTTGTGTAGATGACACATTTTTCTAAGGTTACATAAGAGATATTTGATACTTCATATGCTCATAGGATAGTTTTTCCCTATAATGAGTCATGTAACACCCATGGTTATACATCTGTGGAATTTAAGCATAATTTATTTAAAGGAAATGATGATCAATAGAGATAGCTCTTGTGATATGGGTCTAATTGTAGGAATAATTTATTGTGTGTCTTGATATGGCTTCCATTGTATGCCTATATGACACATTTTTTATATGTATATGATATAGTCTATATTAAATATCAATATATGTCCTATTTTTAAATGTCATTATGACATAATTTGCATACACATATATACTATTTGACTTAATTACATGTGATTCATACATTTTTATACTCATGTATACATAGTTAATTATTAAATGTCATT